>CM062625.1:40067691-40245905 GCA_025617555.3 Puccinia polysora | reverse complement strand
ACTTTCATGGATTAAAAACTTGCACCCAACCTTCCTTGTGTGAGTTTGTCTAGACCGTTTGGTAAGAAGACTTCCTGAATAGGAACCATGTCTATCACAGGCTAAATCCACATATTGGTCATGCTTTGAGTTGAAAACTGTTAAAGCATAACCATGCTTCATTGCCCATGTTTTAAAATAGTTTTTTGCCTCTTCCCTAGTAGGAAAAGCTCTCACAGGAGGTGGGTCAAGTGGATCTGTCATAGTTACATAGTTATATTGATTGCATGCACTCCATCAGTTTCAATCAAATTAAATATGGCAAAGACCAGTAACATAAAATTTTACTCACAACCAGAGGTCAAATTCCACTGTGAAACATTTTGTTCCTCAATTGTCACCCTTGATGAGGATGCAATTGGGGCTCCCAATGTTTCATTACCCAAATCATTTTTTTCTTTTTCCAAAGCTTTGTTGATGGCACTATCAATGTAGACCTTCCACGCAGCCATGTCAGAAGAAGGAGGGCTTGCCACTGTTCCCATGCAAAAAAATGCAATGGTATACTTCAGTATTAAATCCAAATTTCAATTGAACAAACAAAGTTTGCTCACTTTTGAGTTGAGAAAGAATTTTTTGCAGATTTTTATATGATTTCAATTTTCACTTTACTTTCACTTTGGTCTCACTTCAATGTCTCTTTTGGATTGCTAGGTGTGGAACAACAGTCCCACAAATTATTTGCTGATCCCAAATTTGGGTTGACAGAACACAAGTGTGGTCCAGGGGGTGCCCAAAATTCTGGCACAACTTCCAGGGGGTTGTACACCCCCAAACATGGCAGTTTTGAGCCATGTATGGGGGTACACGGCTTGAATTTGCCGTGTTTGGGGGTTACGCGGCTCCTACACAACCCCCAGGGGGTCAGGCATGTTTGAAATGGCCCTTTGTAGCCGTCTATGGGCCCCCACGGCTCATTTGACCCATGTAGGGCCCTACATGAATACCACACGGTTGGAGCCGTGAATTTAACATCACCCCTTATAAATAGATAAGCAAGTGATCTATTGATTCAGTCTGAATTATAGTTTATTTAATTCTAAACCACCATTAATGATCTCATTGAAGATTAATCATCAAGCACCCCACCTTTGATCTGAAACATTTCAACCGTGAATCACTGTAGGTACCCTGTGAGTAATTTCTCAAAGAAGTTAGTCATTCCCCTCCTGTCTTGGCTTGTGTGCTGTTTTTCCCAGCCATTCTACCATTTTATTGGGTAATAATTCCTTCTTATTAATTCAAAATGTTCCCATACTCCAGGATACAAGATTCAAAGTTAATCTCCTGAAGAGAGGTGTTAATGACCCCCAGTCTGTATAAACTATGGCACCTCTTTTAAAACATATTGAAATCCTTTTAACCAAACCATATAAACCTTGCACTTAACTCCAATCATATTTACTCTTTTGGAGTCTTGGTTTTGTTAAATTTCAAGAATATTATTATTCTTTTAGTGCATCACTCTCTGTAGCTGAAGGACTGCAAGTTTCCTGGTATCAGAGAGCTGACATTGGTGCTTGACAGGTAGGCAGCAGGCCAACATCCTGAACCACCATTGCAGCAAGGTCCCCACAGCCTGCTGACATCACTTCTGCTGGGGACCTGGGCAATTGTTGTTGCGTCAATTGTCTCCTTGCTCTGTCCTTGTAGAGAATGGGATGTAGTCGCACTTGCATGTTAACTATAGCTGCTATTATCCTCTACTGTAACCCAGTCCTGTTGTATATCCTATTTAATCCTCCCGGCAGAGAGTGCGATGTAATAGCATTTAGTTCCTCTACCCTCTAATAGTCGTATCAGTTGGATGAGGAGAAGAAAATTTTGTTTGTGGACTGCGGAATCGGGAGATCAGGACAAGTGGGATGGGTAAGAATCAGTTTCATCGGTTCGGAAGTTTGGGAGGTGCTCAAGAGGGAGTTTTGTGATTCAAAGGGGAAGACGAAGCCTTGCAGTGCGAGAGGCTCATAACTTGTTTGCACCTTAGCATCAGATTAGCAAATTGTGCGTCGCAGTCACACCATATGGGATGGTGTGGTAGTGATCCGTAATACAAGTGGGGCGCAGTTGTGCTGCGCTCTGTGATACGTCATCAACGTGTGACTACATCCGACTCATTTGTGAACCGTCGTACTTCCCTTCTACCAATTTGAGTTGAGTAAATGCCGATTTAACGCGGAAAATCCCAGAGCGGCATGTCGGCGGATTCTTGACCATCGCAGCTCATGTCCGTGGGAGCCAATATTTGAAGACGCATCAACCAGTCTTGCGATTGGCGACATCGCCGGGTTGAATCTTTGCCATGTTCGCTTTGGGCACCGACTGAAAACCAGCATTTTCTGTGTCAAAAGAAGGTGTGCTCATGTGAGAACTCTCCGAAGTGGCTGAGGAGTCAACGACCATCGTGTCAAGGATTGAAGCTACAATGCAGAGTTACGCAAGATATGCCCTAACATTTGATGGCTCTCGTAACACAAGGTATATAAAGAAGCCTTAGAATGTTTATAAACAAGACTTAGGATGTACATGAAGGTTGCTTGGGCGCCCTCCCCCTTCCCCTCCCCATTCTCCAACGGTGGCTATTGTATACGCACTACCAAAAACGAGATGCTCTCCTGAACCCTGCACTAAAAGTTTTAAAGAAAGTTCTGGATGCGATGAATTGCCTCAGGTTTCAACCGATGTCACTCGTCTTAACCACCCACATCATTATCCTCCTTCTACTATGTGACGTATGGGCAATAGCTCTCATTCCCTCTCGACAATGTTCTTCTTATTTTGATGGTAACACCACGACTGCCAGTGAGTACTTCTCACCACGACACCCACGCGAATTGAATGCCATCTGACAATTTTCTTGAAATTAATTTGACTCTTGTATTGTCGGTACTCTTTTTTTCCATTGATCCCCTCCTGTGCATAAATTCGGTCGAAATTACCCCCCATAATTGACGCGTAAGCTTGCGATGACATACCCAATTACATTTGTACCAGGGGATGCTACGGTCCGTTTGTCAGTAAGTAATAGAAAATAAGTCATTAAGATTCCCGTGTTGTTGATGACGCATTATCTCAAAGAAATGCCATCCTAATCGTAATCACTTCCCAACAATTTCACTGATTATTTTCTTGGGTGTATCTTGAAACCGATTTCTACTAATGTACAACAGCTTCTCAAGGATGTCAATCGAACACTGGCCGTCTACCATTAACCAGCCCGCTCACAACTCAAGTCTGCAACTTGGGTTTCAGTCCACATGATCTGGAAGGCGCCCCCAATGGTGAACCAAACTAGATCTGTTTTCAACTTTTCTCGTAGTTCTTGCCGAGTTTGATCCCCGTAACCCAATCATTCAAATGTCTACTGATGCTGGCCTGACTCTCTTGAAAATATTCAAATCAATGACTATCATCCATGCGATTGGGATCTAAGCTTGCCTAACTAGTAATGCAGCATATTTGTGCAGAGGGGCCTATTCTGGAACAGCAAGTACGTGTTGCATGTTCTTCCCCTTTTCTACGGATAGAGTACTTGGAAAGTTCTATGAGCACATTGAAGTGAAAATCTGATATATTGTGGCTGGTAATCAAACCTTTCGCTCTACATCTGTTCACTCCTCTCATCACAAAACCTGAATCAAATTGAATAGCCTGCTATAATTGTCGCGACACTGAAAACCTCTACTCGAAAGGACGATCACCGCCTTACTGATCCAGTCCAACCGAGAAGGAAAGGATTCGGTCAACATTCGAAGTGATCTACAGCGTATCACTCTCACGCTCTTTTTTTTTTTTCTTTTTCCTTTTGCTTTTGATAAACAATGGATCGAAGAATCATGAAATGTCATTAGGAGGCATTTGTTGGAATTCACACTGGGGCACCACAACCGAGACAACCGTGCCCCAACCTGAAAAAACAAGGTCATCCACACACGGAACGAAGGGGCACCTATCCCCAACCGATCGAGAGATAAAACCCCATGCTTTCCATTCTGCCCGTGCTAAGTGAGTGCCCTAAGTAACTCGGGCGCCCAAGTGAGTCCCCATAAAATATCAAGCAATTATCCCCAACGGCGATCCCCATCAATTCCTAACTGTTTGATTGGGTATCCAGTATTGTAAGTACCTGAGCCACTCTCACCCAATTGAGTGCCCCATTCTCACCCGCATTGTACCCACACTACAGTTAGAAGCCTCCACAAGAAACACTGTTCCTTTTTAGTCACATACCAAGAAGAAGCCTTACTACATTATTATCAGGTGCTGGTTGCAAACACCCGGCTATTGCAAATGTTGCACACAAACTCACGGCAATCAATTCTCCACTATTTGATTGGATATCCTCTGTCTCAGGAGCCTCTGAAAGGAACATTGGACCTTCTTAGTCAAATACTAGGAAGGAACCTTATTACATTATTATCAGGTGAGCCTTTACAAGGAACATTGGTCCTTCTTAGTCACATACTAAGAAGAACCCTTACCACATGATTATCAGGTGGAAAAATTCTCAATGCTACTTCTGGTGTTGGATGAACTACACTTATCTATCTTTCCTTGCTTGTTTTTCTAAGGGGCTACCATGGCCAAAACAGGGGTTTGGCTGACCAGTGTCATGATTACAACATTGATGGCCCAGGTTGTCACTGGGAAGTTTCCAAAATTTAACTAAAAACAGACAGATGGATTCTGAATTTCACAATTTTTGAAACTGAATGTACCCTTGGTTTCACCTTTTCAGAAAATAACAATGTAATGGATTTCACCTTTATGGAAAACAAACATCAAGAGGATTTTAACCTCATTGCAAATGAAATTCAACTGAATTTGACCTTAGTAGAAAAGTGGAATTCCCCATTTAACCTTCTTAAAAAAAATGGTTCATATATTTCTCTATTGAGGGAACCAGATTTTACTGAATTTTTCTGGAAATTTCTGTTTTTTTTTTTTAGAAAACATAGGGTAATGTTAAATTCACAACTCTTTGAGTCATGTACACGACTCAATGGGCCATGTGGCACCCTACACAACTCAAATGAGCTGTGTGGCATGCTACACAACTCAAATGGGCCGTGTGGCACCCTACACAACTCAAATGAGCCGTGTGGAATGCTACACAACTCAAATGGGCCGTGTGGCATGTTAAAAAACTAAAATAAAGTTGTGTAGCCTCCACTAAATAATAAATAATAAATTATAAATTATTATTATAAATTATAAATTATAAATTATAATAAAAAATAAAAACATAAACAATAAATAAATAATAATGAATAATAAATAATAAATAATAAATAATAAATAATAAATAATAAATAATAAATAATAAATAATAAATAATAAATAATAAATAATAAATAATAAATAATAAATAATAAATAATAAATAATAAATAATAAATAATAAATAATAAATAATAAATAATAAATAATAAATAATAAATAATAAATAATAAATAATAAATAATAAATAATAAATAATAAATCATAAATAATAAATCATAAATAATAAATAATAAATAATAAATAAAAAATACCAAATAATAAATAATAAATAATAAATAATAAATAATAAATAATAAATAATAAATAATAAATAATAAATAATAAATAATAAATAATAAATAATAAATAATAAATAATAAATAATAAATAATAAATAATAAATAATAAATAATAAATAATAAATAATAAATCATAAATAATAAATCATAAATAATGAATAATAAATAATAAATAATAATTAATAAATAATAAATCATAAATCATAAATAATAAATCATAAATAATGAATAATAAATAATAAATAATAATTAATAAATAATAAATAATAAATAATGAATAATAAATAATAAATAATAAATAATAAATAATAAATAATAAATAATAAATAATAAATAATAAATACTAAATAATAATTAATAGGGTGATGTTAAATTCACGGCTCCAACTGTGTGGTAGTTGTGTAGGGCCCTACATGGCTAAAATAAGCCATGGGGGCCCAAAGACGACTACAAAGGGCTGTTTAAAACATGGGCAACCCCCGGGGGGTTGTGTAAGAGCCATGTAACCCCCTTACACGGCTCAAATTAGCCTTGTTTGGGGGTGCACAACCCCCCAGAAGCTGTTCCAGAATTTTGGGCACCCTCTGGACCACACTTGGGTTCTTTCAACCCAAATTTGGGATTAATGCATACTTTGTGGGACTGTTGTTCCACACTTAGTGATCCCAAAGAGACATTAAAGCAAAACCCAAGTGAAATTAAAGTGAATAATCATAAATCATATAAAAATCTGCAAACAATTCTTTCTCAACTTGAAAGTGAGCAAAATTTGTTTGATCAATTGAAAGTTGGAATGAATACTGAAGTATACCATTGCATTTTTTTTCATGGGAACATTGGAAAGCCCTCCTTCTTCTGAAATGGCTGCGTGGAAGGTCTAAATTGATAGTGCCATCAACAAAGCTTTGGAAAAAGAAAAAAAGGATTTGGGTAATGAAACATTGGAAGCCCCAATTGCATCCTCATCAAGGGTGACAATTGAGGAACAAAATGATTCACAAATGGAAATGAACGCTGGTGGTGAGTAACATTTTATGTTACTTGTCTTTGCAATATTGAATTTGATTGAAACTGATGGGTTCATGTAACTATGAAACTATGACTTAACCAATGAATTTTTACTAGATCCACTTGAACCACCTCCCTTGAGAGCTTTTCCTACTAGGGAAGAGGCACAAAACTATTTTCAAACATGGGCAATGAAGCATGATTATGCTTTAACAGTTTTCAACTCAAAGCATGACCAATATGTGGATTTATCCTGTGATAGAAATGTTTCCTATTCAGGAAGTCTTCTTACCAAACAGTCTAGACAAACTCACACAAGGAAGGTTGGGTGAAATTTTTTAATTCATGCAAGTTGCACAAAGACAGACCCCTTGTGGCGCCTTTCCTACACAGAAATGCAACATAACTATCAACCATCTGAAAATAACTCTTTGCATCCTCAACTGAGGAGAATCTTGGGGGCGGCCCTAGACAATCTATTAGAAGGCATGAATGATGGGCTCAATATTTTGAAACTGAAGAGAAAATTGAGCAAGATTGATGGGCGTGATTATGTTGATGACCAAACAATCTATAACACTAAGCAGAAGGTCACACTTTCAGAACTAAAGGGAAAAAGTGTTATGGAGGTACTATATGAACAGCTTGAAGAAATAAGTTGGATTCACCGGTCATAGTTCAGTGGAAAGGGTCACTTGGAGGCCCTGTACTTAGCACATCCAGAGGCAGTAAAGCTTCCAAAAAAAATTTCATCATATTGCTATGTTGGATTGTACTTATAAAACAAATAAGTTCAAAACCCCACTATTTCATGTTGTAGGAATGACAGCCAATCAGAAAACTTTCATAAAAGCTCTTGTTTTCATCACAAAAGAAACGTTTGAGTCTACAGTTGGTCTGTAAATGCATTAAAGGAGTTGGCTTATGATCCTGAGAGACTTCCAAAAGTCTTTGTGATGTACCATGAAAAAGCTCTGATTTGTGCAATTGAAACTATTTTCCCAGAGTCATTAAGACGATGTTGCACTTGGCACTTGTCTAAAAACATACAATAAAACTGTAAAGTGCGCTTTGTTAATGACGTAGAAGGATGTAAAAGCTTTATGAATCTGTGGGCAAAGTATGGGGCCTCAAAGACCAAGGAGGAGGCGGAGGTCAATGATGCAGAACTCAGAGTAGGTCCAAATTACTGCTTCTTATTCTTCCTAGTTTTGGGTTCTGACCTTTTGACTTGTATAGTGTTTCTTGAAAGACTATGAGGATGTACTTGAGTATATGGAAAGTAAAATTTTCCCTTTCAAAGAGATGTTTGTAACAGCATGGACTTGTAAAAAACCAGATCCTGGAAACAAAAAAACTTCTTGGTTTAAAGGGGCCCATGCAACTCTCAAAAAAGTCCTTGAAAACTCTTTGGGAAACCTTTTGGATGTTTCAAAAAGCCTTGACGGAACATTTTTGAATCAAATTAATTCAGTTCATTCATCACTTTATAACTCTTGAATTAAGTTAGGGGCAGTTCTTCCCCCTGAACTGTTACCATTGGGTTGAAAAATGTCTTTAGAGGCAATCCATCTTGTTAGGGAACAATTTGAGAATTTCAAACATGATCATGATGGCAAAGTCTGCACTAAGTCATATTTCAAGACTATGGGTTTGCCCTGTTCCCACAAAATAGGTGACCGTCTAGCATTCAGAGGATCCGTGGTACCTGAAGATGTTCACCCTCAGTAAAGTTTGGACTATGAAACTTGCAGTTCTAGTTCTGTAAGTTGGCTTAAGTTGGATTGTTCAAATCACTATGTGATTAATGCTTTTTGATTAACTAATTCACTAACGGTTGATCCTTTTGAACTTTTACAGTGCAATTTTGATTAAATGCTAAGCATTACCCAGTTTCATGAAAAAGTCAATGCAATGATCTTGGAATCTCAAGATCATGAGGAAAGCGGACTATTGAAGTATATCATTCAGAAGATTACAAAATATCAATCCAAGCCAAGAATTGAACCTAAAGTCTTATGATCAAGTAGGGGCAGGCCAAAATTGACAGATACGCGGCAAGAACCATCTTGGTTTGAGCTTGTTGAAAAACAACTCAAGGGGGAAAAAAGAAATAGAAGGGCTCCAAACAAGAAAAGAAAAAAGATTGTAAGTCTTTTCTTTTGAGATATGTTCATTTTTTGGGTTTAATGAACTTAGTTACTAACTGATGATGAATTGTTAGTCAAAGTTGGCAGAATCTGAATCTGAATTTCATAGTTCAGAGGAAGAGACTGAAACTGAATTGGGATCACTTAATTTGGAATCAGAATCCTCTTCAGAGGAAGAGAACATGCAGCAAAGCTCAACCAGAAGCTCATCTTTGGTGAGTTTTCATTTCATTGATCCAATTAAAGAAATGAATGCTAATTTTGTTTTAAGCATAGGAACCAAACATGAAATACCTCAATCAAATAAACAAGAAATTCCATAAGTTCTTGGGTGAGGTTTGGGATCCATTTGGAGATGGGAATTGCGGATTTAGAGTCATTTCTAAATCTCTTGGTTATGAAGAACATGGTTGGTTTAAAGTTAGGAAGGAAATGATTGAAAAATTAGATAAACATAAAGCATGCTACATTAACATGCTTGGTGGTGAAAAGGATTTTAAAAGATTAAAAAAAGACTTGATGTTGAAGAAATCAATGAAAAGATTCCCTCCTCAAAATGGCTGGCTAAATTGGACATGGTTTAAATAATAGCAGACACATATTCCAAACCTATATGTTTCATTTCATTGAAGTCATGTGATACTTATACTCCAATGAAAAATGGTGCTACTGATCAATCAGATCCAATGTTCATTTCCTTTGTAAACAATAACCACTGGGTTCTATTAGTACTTGAGGGAGAAATGATTCCAATCCCACCCACTGTAGCAAAAACACATTCCTTGATTTCTAAAAAAGCCTCTGGTTGGGTTGATTGTCTCAAAGATCAACTGCAAATGTATTCTAGATTGAAATAAAATTTGACTTCATTTCATTGTTGGGTTTCATATAAATTGTAATTCTAATGCAGTTAACAAGTTCTATTAATATAAAGGGTTATCACATTTTGAAAATCATTGTGTTGAGTGTTTTGAGTTAACATCATTATATTGAGTTTTTTGAATGAGAGTTCAATGGTAAGTCAGTTCAACTTGTGTGGGGCTGATTCCATCACAAGATTAACTTATGTTAAGCTTGGGATGGGATCAGCTTAACACAAGTTGAACTTGTTTTTTTTGGCGTTTTTACTTTAGGGCTTGTCAAAAGACTTGTATTTTTTTGGGCACTTTTACTTTAGGGCTGGTCAAAAGACTTCTTTAATTTTTGGGCCCTTTCACTTTAGGGCTATTCAAGTTGCAATGAATTTAGGGCTTGTCAAGTTAGTTGTATTTTTTTGGTGGTTTTACTTTAACTTTAGGGCTTGTCAAGTTACTTGTCTTTTTTTTGGTGTTTTTAGTTTAGGGCTAGTCCAGTTACTTGTGTTTTTTTTGGTGTTTTTACTATAGGGCTATTCCATTGGATAGTACCAGTTTTTTTTATTTTGATTTGTTTATTTATTTGTTTTTTTGACCAAAAAATGAATATTCTTTGATTTTTTGGTTGATTTCTGTTTTTTTGGAAGGTTTATTTAGTTTATGGGTTGTGTTAGTACCCTTTCATTCCTTTTCATTTTTTTCTATCACCGGGGTCTGGTGCCGTGTGGAAGCTCACACGGCAATGGACTGGCTTGGGTTGGCCGCACAACTCCATGAGCTGTGGGTGGTTGTACACAGCTTGAATTGGACCGTGTGCTGTGCCACACAACCCATTTCAAACCGTGTGCAAGGCTCAATGAGCCTTGAATTTAACATTACCCCAAATAATAAATAATAAATATGTATTTGTTTGAAGGGCTTGGAGGAGGAAGATGACTGAAGTTTGAAAGGAGTTTTTGTGATCTTACCAAGGGCGCATTCTTTACAGTAGAAGGAGTCAATGCTGTCCTTGTTTATTTTGATGTTCTTGATCTTGCGTAGTCGCTTGTTGAAGTGTGGCCAAGCGCAAGGTGCAAGTCTCTCATTTCTCCATTGGGGTGGCCATTCACAGACAGGAAGCAGTGATTTTGACCTATCCGGTGTGGGTTTTGAGCTACAAAAAGGTTGTCTAAGACCAATCCTTGGACAATGAAGGAATCTCCGTTGAAAATATGGAACTTGCCTTTCTCAGAAACCAAGCAACATCCTTTTCCAATGAGGCTTTCCAGGCTAATGAGGTTGACTACTATCTCCAGGATGTAAAGACATTGGCTGAGGATAACCGTTTGATTTTTCCAGGTGAGTTTGACCGTGCCGGTCCGTTCAATGGGGAGATTGGCCCCGTTCTTACCGGTGGAGATGCTTTTGCCGACCCTCTCATTGAGGGTGATGAAGAACTTCTTGTCATTGAAGATGTGAGCTGAGGCGGTGCTGTCAATGAGGATTTTTTGACTGGATATGGCCTTGGATTCAACCCATTTTCTAACAAAGGAATGGTAGTGAGCCATCTCATTCTTGGGCTTCTGTTTTTCCTTCCATCTGGCTTGATTTTCTTTCCACCAATCTGGTGCCTTATCCGGGTGAAGATGGAAGCATTCTTTCTCTGAGTGGGTCTTGTCTTGTTTGGGATTGTGGTATCCTTCTATGCAAAAACTCAAATGTTCACTCTTGAATTTTGTTTTACTCGTGACAAGCGCAGAATCCATGAGGGTGACAGATTTGTTGGCGTTCTTGGCTTTGAATTTTTGTTGAACTGAGTGAGGTAGTCACACAAGAAGTTGAAGTGGATGGTCTTGTCTGAGTGCATCAACTGCCTCTTGAGGTCTTGGAGCAAAGCAGGAAACTTGAAGAAGATCAGGTAGGCCAGGATGTCTTGTGGTAGGTCTATTCCTCTGTCAATCATCTTTTTGAAGGAATTCCTGACCTTGGTGATAAAACCTGCAATATTGTCTTCTTGGAAGGTGATGTGGAGGAAGTCATTGGAGATTTGAGCTCTATTGGATGCCTTCAATGAGGAGTATCTCTCCTTGATTGCAGCCCATATTGATTTAGCAGAGTTCACATTTGCTGCGCTGATGATGTTACTATGAGTGACTGAGTCTACTTTCAAGATGAGGAGTAGTTGATTTTTGTCGTTTTCTTGCGTGGAAAGTGTCATTGTTTCTGATTCCATGGAATGAAGGACTTCTTGGAGCTTGATTAATGAGTTCATTTTTTTCTTCCATATGCTGTAGTTGTCCTCCAAGAGAAGGGGAATGGTCTCCAGTTCCGTCTTGAGCATGACCTGCCGGAAACCATCATTCTTGTGCCTGGTTTGAGAGGTTGAAGCCATGGTCCCCACTGGTTTCTTCAGTTGGTGGAGCCTTTGGATTTTTACTGTAATAATTAATTGAGATTGAGTTTAAAAACAAACCAGCAGGCTGAAAAGGAAGAGAGAACAAAGTAGAATGGAATGAGACAAGATCAAGAGATCACAAGCAGGATGCTAAAAGGAAACCAAAAGTTCTATGAGGAAGTCTTTACAACAAAGTTTGGGGTTTGATCATCAACACAGATTGAGTTGAAAAGAGTTGGATGGACAGAGCTGGTGGCAATTGATTGAGTCTGGATGTCAGGAGTTGGGTTCCTAGGAATATGGGGAAACTTACTCTTACCAGTTACACAACTGAGTGGAACAGAGTACCCAAATGGTGATAGGTTGATGTTTCAAAGTTGATCTTTGTCAGTGAGGATTGGAGTCACATGGGTGAGTGAACAAAAGTAAGAATTGATGAATGAAAATGAGAAAGGAAACAAGAACTTATGAAAGAAATAAGAAAGAGTTGAAAAATGAAAGATGAAGTTGGAAAGCAATCAAGGACAAGAAGATGATGAGAGCCAGGATCAAATAAGAGGTCATCCAATTAGGGTTACTGTTGGAAAGTCTGGCCCCAATGGGGTTCTGAGATCTGTTGAGATGAAGTACTATTACTATTGTGATTTCCATTTATTTTTCTTATTCCTATTTTCTGTTTATGTTTCTTTATGTTTGTTTTCTTCTTTTTACTGTCACTGCTATATCTCATTGGGTGCTAAGACTCCAAATCTAGAGTGGGCAGCCTGAGAGCGACCAGTTGGGAGTCAGAGGGACTCCCAACTAAAAACTTGACTGAAATCCCAGGAATCACCATCCACCAATTTGTAATACTCAAACACTCATTTTTCCATCTCATCAAGTGACCACCTGCATCCAGCTCAATCCAAATAAGAACAATTTTGACTTCATCAGTTATGATCCGTACTAAATTTCTCTTCCAGATTGTTCAAGGAACTTCTTTGGTCATCTCATGCTGTCATTGTAGCTGGTTGTATTCCAACTGTCTCCTAAAAGACTTCCATTGGTGTTTTTTCCTTTACTTTCTCTGTTTTGATGAATCTTGTCTCTTCATTTCTTTTCTGATTCTTTTCCTGCTTGTAATGCAGTCTGGTTTTGGTTTTCTTAACAACACTAAATTTTCACACGGTTAAAAGCCAAAAAGATTCCACCAACTGGCCAAAAGAAACAGGCCCAAGCCAGGATCATCATCAAAGCCAGGACCAGGGGGAGACCCCATGAACTTCTAATCCCACGCCCTCAAAGTGCTCATTGAATCAACACCTTGACTGAATGAAGAAAACTATAGCATGTGGCGTAAGAAGATGGAAAAAATATTTAAACTTAGGGGAATTTTTCAAATCATGAACTTGTTGGATGAGCTGTCATCACTGGAAAAAGAGACGAATCAAGAGATGGTGGCCTACTTGATTGCCAAACTTGATTCAAACACTTACAACAACATAATCAATGATTGCAACAAATACAATGCCAAACTAATATGGATGTCAACTCAATCGCATTTTGCTTCATCCCAATCAGAAAACAGAGCACGCGTTTTTAACAGTTTCCTTCATCTTTCTATGTCCTCCAACATTGAGGCTTTTGTGACAAATGTCAAAACGTTTCTTGAAAAACTAACAGAAGTTGGTATTGAGCTACCATCCAATATAATAGCTTACTTGGTTCTTTTCAAATTCCCTGCCTCAATGCAAGGATGAAGACGCAAATTATGCACTCAACTTTGTAAATTAGGATTGAAACTGTACTAGACCATCTCATCCGACACAAAAACAACATCAGCGCTCAAGAAACTCCCAATGAACCGGTCAACATAGCCCTGTAAAATGGAACAAGATGCGAAAATGGAAAACACAACCCTGCCGTAACATCTCATCCTGCACAAAATTGCTGGATCAAATTCCCTGAAATTAGACCACCTAATAATCACTACCAAGGAAACAAGAATAAAAAGAAGACCGTAGAAGAAGCACATTATTAATCATTTTTCTGTGGACTGAACCAACCTTTCAAGAGAGATCAATCCCAAGCCAATACATACTTGACTCCGGATGCTCCATCCATATGATAACCAAAAAGAATCAATTCCAATCTCTTACCTGCTCTGACAGAGAGGGCAAGATCCAAACCGGAAAGAAAAAGGTTGAGATCAAAATTGAGGGAATCGGTACCACCTCCATTCCTTTCAAGCACTGCAAAATCCATCTCAGCAACTCCGTGTGGGTCTCTGAATTGACTGTCAACCTCATATTTCTTGGAGCATTGGTAGAAAAAGGAGCGACTCTGAAAATCAACTTGACGGTGTTGCCCCGCACCTTTTCTGTGTTCTCTGGTGACAAGGAATTATTCTCTGGAAGGATATAAAACAATCTCTTTGTCATAAAAACAAAAACAGAATTTGATGCCGCTTTTTACTCTAGCAAGGATCTACCCAAAATCCACAGAACTCTTGGTCATGCTTTGCTTAAACGGATGGAGAAATTTTTGGACAAAACCATCACGCCCAAAGACAAGTAAGACTTTGAATGTCTCAACTGCAACAAAGCCAACATTACAAAATCAAGTTTCTCCCAAGTTCATTAAGCAGCCTCAAGAGTTTTGGATTGAATTCATGTGGACCTAATGGGACCTCTTAATCCTATGGCCAAAGGCGGATTCAGATTTGTTCTCAATCTCATTGATTCCTTTTCTGGATATCTTGCCTGTTTTCTGCTTAAAACCAAAGAAAAGGTCTGTAACACTTTGATCTTTGTACTAGAAAGTGAACACAGAAAACATAACCATTATCCCATGGAAGTGTGTTTGGATGGTGGAGGTTAGTTTTTTAATAACAAATTTACTGCCTACTTAAAAGAGCGCCATATCAATCACATTGTCTCAGAACCATAACATTCTCAACATAACGGACAAATAGAAAGAGCTAACAGGACTATCATGGAATCAACCCGCGCTATATTTTCCAAAGGTCAAATTCCAAAATCATACTGGCACGAGGTGGTTTTTAGTTGTTTTATATTACTCAATCAAATACCTAAAGAAAAAGGGACGGAATCCCTGTGGAAACGTATGCATGGCAAAGACCTCCTGGAGGGTTATTTAAGACCTGTTGGCACCAATCTCACGTATTGACTTAACAACTCCCAAATTCAATCTAAACTATCTGAAAAAGGGGAGTCTGGCAAACTCATAGGCTTCAATCCTGCCTTACTCTCATACAAGGTTCTTTTGGCCTCTGGAAAGATTGTTGAAACCAAACACGTTATCTTTTCCAAATCAATCCCTGACAATGCAACCACGCAGAAGGATCAGACAGATCTTGATTCATTGACCAATCCAGTTGTCCAGAAAACTCTTGTTCCACTCAATTTGCCCAATGACCAATCTCAAGACTCTAACAATGAATTTACTTCCAAGTTGATAAAACAAGAAAAAATTTCCAATGCCGGCAGTAACAATACCAATGAGAATGAAGAGGTGTCCACCAGTCTGAGACCAAATTTAAAGAACAGAGAGTTGCTAGCCAAAACTGATAGATACGGTTACCATTCTTAAAATCTGCCTAATTCTATCAAAGAAGCTTTAACCATTCCTATGGGGAAAGAATCCACTCTAAAGGAGTTCAAATCCATTGACGATCAAAATGTCTGGGAGGAAGTGGATAAAAAATTGGTGACCAATCCCCTTAAGACCATTGTGGTTTTCAAAGTGAAGAACAACATGCATGCTGAAGCTCCTACCTATAAGATGCAACTATGCATCCAAGGTTTCAACCAAAGATACGGCATAGACTAATTCAAAACCTATTCTCCCACTGGAAGAGTCGCCTCCCTCTGAGCTCTTCTAACCTTTGCAGTAGACAAGAAACTTGACCTTCTTCAGCTCAATGTCAAGGGAGCCTTCCTACATGCTGACCTTGAAAAAGATGTGTTTATCATAAATCCTACCAGATCTGGTCAAAGCAGAAAATACCTAAGACTAAAGAAATTGTTGTATGGACTAAAACAAGCACCTTGCAACTGGTACAGAATGCTAACATCATGGATTGAAAGTCAGGGTTTTGAAAAATTGGCCTGCAATCCATGCCTCTTCCTGTGCAAACACAATTCCTTGGCTCTCTTCTTTCACATGGACAATCTCATAGTCGCTGGAAACACTGCAGATTTCTAACATAAATTTCTCAATCGCTTTAAGAGCTCTGCAGCTCATTCTCCTAATACCCTACTCGGAATGAATTTAGTGAGAGAGAAAGAGCTAATGCATCTTAGTCTACCCCTGAAAACTGAAAAAGGGCTAACTGCCATGAACTTGATTGATTGTAAACCCGTTACTACTCCCAGGACTCCAGGTCTCCATCTCTCTCCAGCAACAGAAGAAGATCATCAAAAAATTTTAAATCTGAATGTGAACTATTGATTGCTGATTGGCAGACTGAACTTCATTGCAGGATTTGCAATACCAGATATCAGTTACGCTGTATCTAGTCTGGCCAGATTTTCCAAAAAACCTGGATACTCCCACTGGATGGAGGTAGTACACGTATGGGGATATTTATCAGCTACAAAGCACATTTCCCTGACTCTTGGACCTCAATCCATCTCTAATAGGCTTATCTACTACAGAAATGCCACCTGGGGGGACAATCCTGACAACAGGATCTCTCAGAGCGGTTTCTTCTGCTCATTCAAAGGCAGGCCCCTTTATTGGACAAGTCATCAACAACGCAACATCACCCACTCCTCTACTGAATCCAAATGTGTGGCGTTATCCAGCTGTCACCTGGAAGGGAGGTGGCTCCATCAACTTCTTTCTGAAATCTATTGGGAAGTTTTCTTGTGCCCGCTTCACCTTATCAACAACAAAGGCCTTGACAACAAGATCAAGAAATTTGGGACCAATTCAAAAGAAAAACATATCAATATCAAAATGAAAAGTCTCCGGGACAATTATGAGAACAAGACCATTGACTTTATGCTGATTCCTTCACAGTTAATGGCTGTCAATGCATTGACCAAGGCAGCCAACAAAATCTCAAACTGCGGGCTGGTAAATTGTTTCTCTGCTCCATATCATTAACCTCTGGGTCAAGGGGGAGTGTTGAGCTGAAGTACTATTACTATTGTGATTTCCATTTATGTTTCTTATTCCTATTTTCTGTTTATGTTTCTTTATGTTTGTTTTCTTCTTTTTACTGTCACCGCTATATCTCATTGGGTGCTAAGACTCCGAACCTAGAGTGGGCAACCTGAGAGCGACCAGTTGGGAGTCAAAAACCTTGACTGAACTCCCGGGAATCACCATCCACAGATTTGTCATACTCAAACACTCATTTTTCCATCTCATCAAGTGGCCACCTGCAGCCATCTCAATCCAAGTAAGAACAATTTTGACTCCATTGGTTATGATCAGTACTAAATCTCTCTTCCAGATTTTTCAAGGCGCTTCTTTGGTCATCTCATGCTGTCCTTGTAGCTGGTTGTATTCCAACTGTCTCCTAAAAGACTTCTGTTGGTGTTGTTTCCTTTACTTTATCTGTTTTGATAAATCTTTTATCTTCATTTCTTTTCTGATTCTTTTCCTGCTTGCAATGCAGTCTGGTTTTGGTTTTCTTACCAACACTAAATATTCACAAGATCTTGACAGGGAGTCCCCCGTGAGTCAAGGCTGATTGAGGGACGCGTGAAAGTCAAAAGTGAAAGTCAACAAAGTTCTTTAGCAATAACTTAATACTTTTTTGAACAGGGTCACACAATTTGATAATAAATTTAAATTTCTCCCATGGATAAAAGAATTTCCAAAGAAATATTTTCCAAATTAAATGTGTTAAATGACTGCTTCCTAGACCATCTCTTGATATCTATAGGGAAGAAATGTGGCATTTTTACTTTATTATGGTTACAAGGGTATTTTGAAGAATACAGGTGGATTGGGGGAAGAGAATATTCTTATTTTTATTTTTTTGGAACTGGCCTTTCAGAACAAAATTCTGTGCATTTTTCATAAGCATTCAAATATTAAATGATCAACAGGTAGCATTAGTGAATATTTCAAAGCATTGAGAAATCAAGAATTGACTTGCCACATCCCAATAAAGAAATAAAATTAATGGTTCAGTATTTCTATGTCTCATGCACTCCCTTCTGGACTAATTCATGCACAATCTCTAAAATTGGGAATTCCCCTGCGGAAAAGGAGCACCATTATTGAAAAATAAACATAACATGAGGAAAGAGGAAATAGAGCTGTTCTTTTGAGAAGTTTTGGGGGGATTCACTCAACTAACCAGGAGCCACTGAGAACATACATCCATCATATTGAATTTCTAAGAAGAAACCAAGTCTTTGGAATAATTTAATTAAATTAAAAAATAGCTTTCATGCAAAAAATAGACTGGGATAGGTGAATTGGCAGATATTTAGCAGTTGGGAGAACTTTAAAAAGAATTAACTGGCAATGTTTCCACAAAACTTTCAAGATAAATTAATGGTACCCTTGCCAAGGGGCTGCAGCAGGCTTTCCAACTTGTCTTCCATTGAAAGTGACAGGTGGCAGGGGTCACCCACAAGGAGAAGCAGCAGTATTTGCTGAAATTTTGAGATTAGCTGGGGGTACAACATTTTTGTGATATTTGGCTTCACATAAGCTGAAAGAACAAAAATGTGGCACCTGAAACCCCTAGTTTCGATTTAATAATTGTTAGGTTTACTCCAAGAATTTGGATAGTGATGTTCATTAAATTGTAGTTTTAAGCTTTTTTTTCCAAATGCTTGTGTGCACTTTATTTCCCTAAGATTCTCTTTCCAAAAATTTATATAAATTCCTCATAATTACAGATGTTTATTGATCACCATAATATGATTAACATTTCCTGCACCATAATCATCCACCACTTCACAAAGTTAAATATCTTCTTCATTGGATCATCAACTCAATCATCCCCATCCTCATCAAATAACTCCTACTACTTCAATACTTAATGCTTCACCTGATTATCACCCATAAAAACACTGACCATTCATCCTGATTTATCACCTGGCTTCAGCAGAAAGCATGAGTAAAAAAAAATCCTATACCTTCAACCATTATTAATTCAATTACTTCTACAAGTTTAATTCAGAACACTAACAAAAAAAAGACAATAGAATTTTTTGTTATATTTTCAGAACAAATTTTATTAAATTAAAGTGTATAAAAAAATTATTTGAAAAGTTATAAATTGATTAAATAAAGATTGAAATAATAATGGGATTGAAAACAAAAGATATGAAACCCAAGACTGGAATGGTTTTAATAGGGCCTATCCAAGTTAGCAAACCTTCCATTGGAAACCCACCAGTTTTAATGGCAGGTTTCTGAAATACAAATACCCCTTAACTGGTGTATTTCAAAATGGCGGGTTTCATGAAAATGGAGGGTTTCAAAAATCAAACCCACCATTATCATACATCCATCATCCATGGAATGCAAAACAACCATCCACACCTCCACCTCAGCAAATCCATACCAATCCCATCTCCATCACATCACACACATCTCATCTCCAATGCTTCACATCTCCATTGCTTGAAATATTCTTCAATTCAAATCTCCATCACATCACACTCATCCAATCATCATATCATCACCCCAAATCACATCAACATCTTTCCCAACATTTCCAATCAAACTTCCTGCAAGCAAGTTGAAAATGCAAAAAAGATGAGTGAATTTTTTTTAATTATTTGACTCTGATTCAGACTCTGATTCAGACTCCAATTTGGAATCAACTTGGTTAGCTTTGAATTCTCTATTTGAAAAGCAATAAATTGTTCAAAGAAGAAAAACTTTCCACAACCCTATGTATGAAAGATAAAAGCTTCATCTCCTCCATGACTTAAGCTTCCAGCAAGTGTTCCAAAATTTATTGCCTTCATTCATGAAAATTTTGGAGATGATTGAAGACCACCACATCTTCCAGAAAAATTCCTGCAATTATCAACACAATCCAGCTATCCAACTGGCTTTTGCTCTTTGTAGATTGGGATCAAATGGAAATGGAGAAGCAATTCATCAATTAGAAACTCTATTATTTTTCAGTTATGGATCCATTGAATTATATACCAAAAGAGTAATGATTGCTAACTTATCTTTCCATTGCTTGATCCTTTGTTGCCCAACCAAAGAAGAACGCAAGGAGATGCCTGATCAAGTAATGGAGACTGAAGGCTTTCCCAGTTGCATTGTTTTTGTTGATGGAACCACTATCCCCTTGACTCAAAAAACCAAGCTAGATGGAAACCACTATTTTGATTGGAAAAACAGGCAATCAATTAATTTCATTTCCAAAGCCTTTGATAAAATACTGACCAAATATGTTTTATCTGTTTGTATAGATATGCTGTGTCACTAAAACTGGTTTTTGATAACAACAAGAAGGTCATATTCCTCCATGCTGGCCTTCCAGGTTCTTGTCATGATTTATATGTTTTCAATTGGATGCGGATTTGCCAATAACCAAATAACTACTTTGACAAAGATCAATAACTTCTGGCCAATTCAGCTTATGCTAGGGGGAAATATGTGGTTCCAGAATACCACAATGTTTCATCCAATGATCAAGCCAAAACTGATTTGAACTATCATCTTTCCCAGTTGTAAGTTTGGATTGAGCATGCCATAGGAATCCTGAAAGGAAGATGGGCCAGCTTAAGGGAAATGCAAAAAAAGCTTCAAAATTGCAAAGGCATGAAGATTCTCATCAACTGGATTATCAGTTGTGTAATCCGTCACAAACTTCTTTCCAAAATCAAATATGAATGGGAAAAAATATTTGAAGAAGATATTCCAAATCCTCCTCAAGTCATCCCAGTCTCATCTTCTACCTCATCTTTGGCCATGAGAGAGCGGATTCTACCCTTCACACTTGCTCACTTTTATGAGTAGCATTTGGTTTTTAAATAGGTGAAATATCACATCAAAGAAATTATTTGGTTTTGAATGTTTGATCAAGAATCCTAGGCTAACTCCTGTTTTTTTTTTTTTTTTTTTTTTTTTTTTTTCTTTTTTTTTTTTTTTTTTTTTTTTTGGTCAACTTGGGCAAAAAACAGAACCAAAACTTCAAAACCACCCACCTCACCCCACCAAACTACCATTCCACTCCTCACTCCCCCCACCAAAACACCTCAACCACCACTGGTCCACTCCTCCCTCCTCCTCACCAGACCACCTCAACCACCACCACCACCTCACCATCCACCTCCACCTCAAAGTTCACCCGCTCATCCTCCTCCTTATCCAGGTCCCCATATTAATTTTTCTTTGCTCAGCTCCCCAGGTAACCTCCCCCCCTCCTCCTCCTCAATGGATTGGTGCTGACATACCCCCCCGACCTCCTCCTTTTATATTGCTGTTTCTTGATTTTTCCTTGGTCGGCACATCTGGTAAGCACCCCCCCCCTCCTTCTTCTCCTCCTTTTCCCTTCCTCATAATCTCCCCCTCCCCTCCATCCCCCTGCTCCTCCTTTTTTATTGATTGGCAAGCAAAAATTTTTTTGCTTGCAGTCCAATTGATTGATCAGCAACACCACCACCTCCCCTGTCCCCTGTCCTCCTCCTCCTCCTCCTCCTGCCTCATGATTAACAAGGAGACTGACCATTGTTTTTTATTTTATTTTTTTTTAGGAAAATTCACCAGTATTTTTTTGTTATTTTCTATGTTTTTTGATCATCTATGTTGATTATACTGGACTAATGAATGTTTTTTTTTTGAATTCATGCAATGAAACCCGTCATTCTACCCATTTGGACACCCTTTCTTGACTTCCCATTCTTCTTCCACCAAACTCAAAATGATATAAAACAAACTGATTTCCAACTTGATCCTCACCCCAATCAAATTATACGGTTGGGAGGGAAAAATATGGAAGGAGATAGTTTGAAAAACATAGAGAGATGGGAAGAAAAGGGCTTGCCAGAGAATGAGGGCTCAAATGAGGGATTCTGACATTGCATTGGAAGTGTTTCAGGAAAAAATAAACAAAAAGGTTGTGTGGTCTTCACACAAACTATTTCCTTTGGATCTTTATCCTTCCATTGTTATGAACAGTCCATAACCCTCCCCTGAAGAGTTTGAACAGGCCAAAAAGACAATTAAACCATTCCATTTCTTCAGCTCTTGAAAATTATGTGTTCAAGATTGATTGGATCATGAGGCTATGGTTGCAATCATCAAATTTTTCCCTTTGAATAAACTCTCTGAGCAAGAGAAGAAGGAAATCAACTCAGTCACAAAATTCCTTCACCAATCCAAAAGATTTTTCAACACCTTTGGTCCCTCAAGATCATGGGGTGGGAAAATGTGGGAAATTGGATGGAAAAAATTGATGCACCCTTCTGAACTATTTGGAAAATTTTTGAAGAAAGATGCTATCAAATCCTCCCCTCAAGAGTATAATTTTTTGAACCTTAGGTCTAACAAGGTCTCTCAAATATTAGGCCAAATTTATGAAAAATTAGCCAAAATTGCATTTGATTCCAACTGTGAAACTATGATGGACAACAATATCCTCTCCTTCTCCTCATTGGAATTTGGATCTGGCCTCACCCCTTTCAACTTCTCCCCTCACATCACAATCACCTCAGATTCCTTCTAAAACTCTCTCCATATTGAAAAAGGTGATGTCTCCTCGTATTCCATTTTACTGGTGGTTCCAACCAAGAAATCAAATGGACAAATTATTGACAACAAGGATGAATATCAAGTATCCAATGGCCAATTTGTGTTTCTTGACTTGGTTTTTGGGATTGATTTCAAACAAAAAGACATTTTTAACATGGTTTGGGCAGCAAACAAGTACAAGAAATTTATGTTTCCTGCTGTGGAGTCAGCCACTCATACCAGGATGGCCATGTTCATGCAAATTAAAAAAACCACTCAAAACACTAGCAAGGACTTGGAAAGTTGCAAAATATACCTCAGGGAAAAAAATATAAATAAAAATAAAAAAATATTTGTTCATTGGTGGTGTTAAAAATATTCTCAAACATTGTTGCAATCAATTCTTTTTTTTTTTAAAAAAAAAAAAAAAAAATATCAAAATAAATATATTTACAAGCCAAGAAATTGAGTAATTTCCTTTATTTCATCCACAGTTCTACTGCTACAAATACATGCCATGGCCACTGATAACCTATCTTTTTTTTCTTTGGCTAGCCTTTCCCTCTCCTTTTCTAGTTTCTCTTCCTGTGGATCCTTCTCCTTTTCCTCTTTTTGAAACTGGAGCTCAGCCTGTTTCAGCTGCCACTCAGCATCCAACTTTTTTTGATGATTCAAAATCTCATCCTTCTGCTTTTGAAAATCCATAGCCAGTTGAAAATCCCACTTCTCCTTTTCAAATTGAAGTTTTTTGGATTCAACTTGTCATTTCACTGTTTTTTGTAGGAGGTGAATACAAATGAGCTTGATTTTGAAATCAAGGATAATCAATCAATGCACTTAATTGAATATTGCTTCTCCATGATATCCTCAAAGCCAGAAAAAATTTGAAGTTTTTCTTTGCTTTTGATGGCTATTGGGGTTGAGGTTGATGGTATTGGAGGTCTTTTGCTTTCCCTTTGCATAGGATGTTTGTCTGGAAACATTGTCACTCTCATTTGAAGGCAATGTGGGAGGCCCAATTGCCTTGAGTTTTGGGCCAATCAGGAAAAGATGAGGATTTTTTTTTATAATCTAAATCAGTCAGGATTAACCAGACAGAAGAGAAAAGAACTTGGTTCCTTAATTGAGCAGATTTTTATTGAAATGGAAATACATTAATAAGATGCTCCTCATTGGCCAAGTTGTCCAGTTCTTCCACCCCAGGAATATAGAAATTGCAAGGATGAAGTAAGGGCTCCAAGGAAGGGTTTGTCAATGCTGATGCAGACATGATCAGAGATGCCTGTGTTGGAATATCCTCCTCCACATCCAATTGGGCCCACTCATAGTTTTTGTTGGGATCATCATTGCTAAGCTGAGCATCCACAGCCAAGTCCTCAGCTTCAACAGATTCAGATTTTTTGGTGTCAAAAGCATCTAGAGGGGTGATTTTGGCCTTTGTTCCAAAGATTTCATCCATATTGATATAAAAATGAAAATTGGAGTCCAACTTATCAACTACTGAGTTGATTCCCTTGGCTTTATTGGATTTGATGATACCAAAGCCAGTGTATTGACATTGAGTGGGATTTTTTGTACTTGGCTCAATAGATCTTGAATCCCTCCTGTATCTGTTTGGATGAAATATCCACCCTACCTTTGGTTTTATTCTTCAGTTCATTGGCCATCAGGAGATAAAAATTAACCTTAGAGGATGGAGGTTGGCTAACTCATGTTTCATTGTCCAATCCAAACAAGCATTGTAGTTGGACAGAAGTTTGAGCCAGTTTACAAGGATGATGTGATAAGCTCTCTTGGGCTTACTTGAAGTTTTGGAAGCTGATGGGGGGGGGGGGGTTCTTGGATTTTGAGTTCCTGGGGGATGTTTTCTTTGGTTGAGTAGAATTGAGGGGGGAGGTTTTCTTAGGGTCCATTTAAAAAGAGTAATAGGTATATTGAAGAAATGAAGCAAAAAATTGATGATGCAATTTTATGAAAGCAGGCATGAAGCAATGAAGAAATGAAGCAATGAAGCAATGAGAGCTAGAATGTGATGAAAGGGGGAATGAAGTGATGATGGGATGAAGTGTTGACACTATGAGAGGATGGATTTGATGAAAGCAATAAATTGATGAGAGTGATGAAGCAAGGTGAGAGTGATGAAGTGATGAGGGGATTATAGAAATGAAGCAAAGAGGATAGAAAGAGATGAGAGTGATGAAGTGATGAGAGCAATGAGAGCAATGAAAATCAAATTTTTCCAATCAGGTTGGAGGTAGAATTTTTCCAATGAGTTTGGAGGTGAAACCAGGGGTGATGAGGTGGAATATTACACGTGGTTGAGGCGGTCAAAGCCTTTATATACTTTATTTTAAAAAATCAATTTATTTTCAGGTAACTTTGAAACTTCTGATGTGAAATAAGTGGTTTTTTTTATTTTTAATGGCAGGTTTGAAATTGTGCATTTGGGTTGAAACCCGCCATTAAAAAATGGAGGGTTTGGTTAACTTTGATAAACCCTAATGGAAGATGGTCTGGTATGACTTAAATTATTCAGTTGTATGTGTCATGCTTTGAGCTTAAGGGTTATTGTCTTCCTACTTTGACATACTCTTTTTCTTCAAGTATCATCTACCTCAGTCCATAAGAGTGACTAACTGGAAGCACAACATCAATGGTGCCTTCTGCTTATCAACTCTGGCTTGCATAAAAACCTTCCATTCTTGGCAACTGACTCAGCATTGACTTGCAAACCTTGCAGTCAACTCTACCTTGGTCAACCATCCATTTGGGTTACACCCTTTTTCCCCCTGGGTATCAATAACCCTTGGGTTCCCATTTCCGGTCACATGCTATTGCTAGTTTTCACTCATGCTAGTCAAACAATCTCAACTGTATAGTTTGCAAATGGACTAGTCCCTTACCCTGCATAAACTACACCTTCATATTTGCATTGCTTCTGAAGTCATTCCCTCATGTCTCAACCATTAAATTCCAATGCATTTGTCCCCTGTTGTCTTGCACTTATGCTAAGACCTTGGAAACAATTCATACTGTAATTTCATTTTGTACTCTGTCCATGTCATTCAGTGCCTCAACGTTTGGAACTGTAGTTGACCATCCATCAGGTTGTATCTAGTCATCTTGGATTACCTTATAAAGGCTATTCTGTTTGCCTGAGGATTGTCTCCTCAGTTAGTTAATTTCATATGTTCTTGCATTTTCTAAATCCATTAATCACATTGGGCTTGGGTTTGGTTTCCTTCCATTGGGACATTCATCCCTATCTCTGTGTCTTAAGTTACTCCACCATAAGTTTGCACTTTGCAGTTAGACCTTGCTACCTTGCACTTGCCCTTGCACTCAGCTTTCCTTTTGTGCCACGACCATCTAAGATTGCCCTATAGTACATGGGGTGGTTGTGTGAAAGTAAATTAACTAACTCAACTCATCTTTTGTAGCTTGCCAACCTACAATAGATTTCCTTTTACAATGTGATGTACTCGCTAAACCAGGAACGCTTCCCTTACCCTTACAATGTTTATATCCATTGGGTAGGGAGATCCAGCTTTTCTTGGGCCAGACAACCTTTAGATCCTGTCCCTTCTTCTAAATCTCCTTTGGCTGAACCTCTCAATAATCCCCTTGCTCCCTTGCGGGAGAAAGTGGACCCTCTCAAAGAAATCAAAGACTCTTCCAATTGAAACTTGACTCATGGTAGATCACGGGCTTGCACTAATGCTCCCAAACCCAGTGCATCAACCTTACTCACAACTCTGATCCAGGCACTCAATAAAACTGCCTTGTGATCTGGTCCAATTTTTCCTATTTTTTGCACCCCGGGGATGAAGCAGCCTGATAACTTTACTGGGGAACACCCTCATAAGCTTAGATCCTACCTACAGTCCTGAAAAATCATCTTCTCAAACAATCCTCATGATTTCCCTACTGATAGACTTAGAGTTATGTACACATCTTCCTTCCTTGGTGGAAGAGCCTTGCAGTGGTTCAACCCTTACCTCAAACTATTAGATAATACTAGTCCCACTTTTATTCTCAAAAATTGGGAAAAGTTTGAGCAACAGCTGTTCACCCTGTTTGGCAACCCTAATGAAGTTTGAAACGCCAAATACAAACTCAATAATCTAGTCATGAAGGAAAATAGTAGAGCTTCCATTTATATTTCCAATTTTCAAACTTTGCAGTCTTGAATCCAATGGAATGAGGCAGCCCTTTTATTTCATTTTTGAAAAGGTTTACCGGCACGCCTAATTGAACAACTTGCAGTTGGGGGACATAAGACAACCTACCTTCAGCAGTTAATCAATTGGGTGATTGAGCTTGATAATGGTTATCACAACAAGAACCACTCTCAACAAAACAACCATGGACCGTCAACTTTGACTCCAAAGATGGAAAAATCCTCAAAACAATCTTCCAAGAACCCAAAATAATTCAGACCAAATCCAACCTTGCACTCCAACCCAAAAGGAAAATCCTTTGCCAAAACTCCAAAGTTCCTGGATAAAGAAACTGGGATGCTCCAGAATGAGGAATGGTTAAGGAGGGAAAAGAATGGTTTATGTATGTATTGTGGAGGTAAACATGATTTCAATAGTTGTGCAAAGCGGCTAAACAGTCAAAAAATTAGCTTGTAGTTTTTCCAACACTTTCAAGGACTGCTACACATTATCTAAATTACAGCGAGTCAATCTTTGCACTTGCGAGACACTAGGTGCTCCAAGTTCAATATTTGTCCTTTTCCATTCCAACAACTCTCCTTATCAAGTTTTACTCAATTCTGGCGCTAATTTTTCTTTTATCAGTAAATCTTTTTCCACTTCCAAAAACCTTACGCGTTCCAAGATAGATAAGTTTCCTATCTATTTAGTAAGTAGTGCGACTAAGCCGTCTCATTGGGTTTCCCAAAAGTCAAAATGGACCTTTGCATTCTCCAATTTCCCCAGCTTTGAATGGGATTTATTTGTCTTGGATATTCCTGGAATGGATGATAGCATTCTAGGCCATGATTTCCTAGTCCACTGGAATCTGGATGTGAATTGGCAAGAAGGAGTAATTAACCTTTGATCCTTGCAACCCCAGGAGACTAACCCTTCCGTCAAACAGGAATTAAACAGCCTACCTGAAACTTTCATTGAGTTAGATGACACTTTTCCACCAGGAGATTTGCAATATCCTGAACTTCATTCCTAATTTCCCTCTTCAGATTTAAGAGTTATTGCTTATTTTTCCAACTTACCTCTTCCTTGTTTCTTTGAAGAGAAACAGGCACAAACCAAATGGTGTATTTTGAGCTCCCTAATCCTCTCTCATCATGCGAGCACTTTGAATCCCATGATCAAAGATGACAAGATTGAAGATTTAAAAATCATTTGAGAGTCTTTACCTTCTGTTTATCATGACTTTGCTGACGTCTTTTCAGATGTAAAATCAGATAAACTTCCTCCATTCCGTCCTTGCAATCATAAGATTAAACTTACTGGCCCACCACCGGCACCCAGACCAGTCTACTCTCTCTTGAAGCAGGAATCAATTGTGCTTCAAGAATACATTGCGTAAAATTTATCAAAAGGATTTCTTCAACCAAGCGGTTCAAACACTGGTTCACCTGTCTTATTTGTTCAAAAGAAAGATGGTGGACTTTGCCTTTGTGTCAACTATAGGAAACTAAACCAGGTAGCCTGGAAGAATGCCTACCCAGTACCGCCTATGTTGCACCTCCTCACTCTCTTTCATGGAGCTGCTTATTTCTCAAAGTTAGAACTTTGAGGCGCCTATAACCTAGTTTCATTGCCAAAGGCCATGAGTATTTGACCGCAATGAGAACATGGTTTGGCATTTATGAGTATACCGTCATGCCCTTTGGCCTCTGCAATTCTCCTTCCACTCTTCAACATTTTGTCAATGACATTTTTTCTGACCTTGTAGATAAATATCTTGTGGTGTATCTTGAAAATATACTAGTCTACTCAAAACCTCTTGAGGATCAAATTGCACATGTGCAAGAGGTGCTGCAGCAAATTTGCAAGAATGACCTGTTTGCAAAAGCCTCTAAGTTCAAATTTCATACTCCTTCTCTTCAATTTTTAGGTGTCATAGTCTTGAAGCAAGGACTATCAATGGACTCAGCCAAAAGCCAATGCATATTGGACTGGCCCCCACCTTCCTCTTTTAAATCACTTCAAGTTTTCCTTTGTCTCAGTAATTTTTACAGGAGGTTTATTGAGCATTATGCCAAGAAAACGTTAAACCTCACTAACCTTCTTCAAAAAGACACTCATTTTGTTTTCACAGAACAAGCTGCTTTTGAGTTTGAAGCTCTGAAGAAAGCCTTTACCACTGCTCCAATACTCACTCACTTTAACAAGCTTGCTTGCACTATTGTCAAAACCGATGCAAGCAACTATGCAATTGCAGGAGTAATCTTTCAGTTTTCTTCCTCTTCTTCTCTTTTTCATCCTGTAGCTCTAAAGTCTTGCAAATTTCTTGCTGCAGAGCTTAATTATGAGATTCATGAAAAGGAACTTCTTGCAATTTTCTTTTTCTTGAAAAAATGGTGTTCATACCTTTTGAGCCTTATGGAACCTTTTCAGGTCTTAACTGATCACAATTCTTTGAAATATTTCATGAGCTCAAAATTCCTTACACGCAGACAGGAACATTGGGCCAAATAACTCTCTGAGTTCAACTTTACAATCATGTACCATCCTGGGAAACAAGCCGTAGTCCCTGATGCTTTGTCACGTTGGGACAACCTTTACCCAGGAGGGGGGAGCACCTTTGCCAACAACAATCCTGAAAATGTTAGGACACTTTTCTCAACCCAGTCTGCCAAACTCAGTTTGATCATCACTCACCTTCAAGATCTGGCTTCCAAACTACAACAAGCTCAACTCAACAAACTCAAGTGTAGCAAACTTTGCAAGAATGCAAACTTATTAGATAGTGATTATAGTATTGACAAAAATGATTATTTATTTTATAAAAACTGTATAGTAGTACCAGATAATCCTTTCATTGAGTTAGATATCTTTGATTCAAGGCATGATTCCCCACTTTCTGGTCATCATGTGCAGGATAAAACCTACCAATTGATTGCACAAGACTTCTATTGGCCTGGTATGACCAATGAATTAAAAGACTATGTTAACGCGTACTATGATTGCAATTGGAACAAGTTCTCAAAACACCGGAAGTATGGGCTGCTCCAGCCACTTCCAATTCTTCCAATTCCTTTGCACTTGCTTTCTATGGACTTCATTTCAAAATTACCTATTTCTATTGGTTATGATTCTATTTTAGTAGTAGTAGATTTCTTCTCAAAGATGGCTTTATTTCTTTGCAGTAATTTGAAAGCCTCTTTGGAAGACTTAGCTAATTTATTTATAGAATATGTATTCTCCAAACATGGTCTCCCTGATAACATAATTAGTGATTGTGGATCTTTTTTTTTCTCTAGCTTCTGGACCTTGCTGTGTCAACATTTGAAGATTACTTTCAATCTATCAACGGCTTACCATCCGGAAACGGATGGGCAAACCAAGTGGATAAATCAGATCCTCAAACAGTATCTTCAAATTTACGTCTCCCACCAACAGGAAAACTGGTCACAATGGCTCCCATTAGCCGAATTTGCCTACAAAAACTCCACTCATTCCTCCACCAAACAGTTGCCCTTCCAGAATCTTTATGTTAGAAACCCGACTTTCTCTTCCCTTCACGTAGCACCTTCTCAACCTACCACCAATTACCTTAACCACATCCAATCCCTTAAATGGCAACTTCAAACCAACCTCCAACCAGAAAACCAGCGCTACAAGGAACAAGCAGATCAACTTTGCACTTTGGCCCCAACCTTTGCAGTAGGAGATTGGGTATAGCTTGATTCTCGCAATATTTTCAGTACTTGCCCAACTTTTAAGCTCTCTGAAAGAAAGCTTGGCCCCTTCAAAGTCAAATCAATAGTCTCCCCCAACGCCTTTAAACTTACCTGACCTGAAAAATGGAAAGGTATCCACCCGGTCTTTCACATGTTTCTCCTAGAGCCAGCTCAAGTCCTATACCCGGGAAAGACTCATCCCCCTCCTGAACCGGTCCAAGTCCACAATCATCTAGAATGGGAAGTAAGCCTTATCTTGGATTCCAGTTTATGCAAAGGAAAGCTTCAATACCTTGTCAAATTGAATGGCTTCCAGTCCAATGAAGATGGCACCTTGTGAGAACCAGCCCATCACCTTTGCAGCTCTCCCAATTTAGTTCAAGACTTCCAGGCAAGTTAACCTTGAAAACCTTTCCAATTGTAGCTCCCATTCTATTCCATTACTTCCATCCCATTCCACACTTCCATTTCATTCCACACTTCCATCCTATTCCTTCCCATTAATCTTGTCCCATTTGCTCATTTCATTTCCTTTGCCTTTCTCATATCCATCTACTTTTTTTCTTTTCACAAATCTTATCCTTTTACATTTTATTTCAAAAGAAAAAAATTCTATTTTTCCTAAACAAACAAATATATATATATATATATATAACATAGTAAAAAAAAATATATACATTTCTATAGATTATCCTTTATTTCCCTTCCCGCTTCCTCCCAATTCTCATTCAATTCCTCTACCATCAACCTAAATTCTTCCAAGTCTTTGTCATCCACCAAAGAAGACAATCTTTGCAAGATCATCACTTGCGTCACCACATGTCTTTCAAAGATTTCCTTGCACTTTGCAGTCCAAACCCTCTTTGGTTGGGTATTCCATCCACCTTCCTCCATGAGTTCCTTGTGAGCTCTCTTCCTTTGGCCCCTTGAAGAACCTTCTCCAATTTTTCCAGTCAATTGCCTCTCATTTTTTTTAATTGGCCCTTTGACTTGCGTTAAGCTCTCCTCATTTCAGCCTTCCATCTCATTTCTTTCTGTTCCACACCGTTCCTCCACCTCCCATTCCAGTCCACTCCTTCCTGCTATTCCATTTCCTTCTTCCTCATTTTCCTCCCTTTGCTCTGGTTCCACCTCCCCTTCAGTCATTCCTTCTTCCCTCACCTCTTTGATTGTCTGCGTTTCATTGGCTTGCACTTCACTTTGCACCTTTCTTTGCACTTCCAACCCAATTGATCCAGTATATGGAGGTGGCGGCAGAGGCATATTGGTGGTGTATTGTTGGAACCGTGGCAGTACTAAATCAATGAGGATTATATTAGTTCCATTTCTCCCTTTCTTTATTTTTCTAATTATTTTTAGTCCCTAAGCCTCAACTTACCAGGGTTCCGGATACCTAAGGACTTGATTTCCGACAATGGCGGTATCTGATAATTAACTTGCGGCGCAGACCTTTGACTTTGCACCTCCCTTCCGGACGCTTCTTGGACATCTACAACCAGCTTGCTACTTATAGGGAATGTACAAGCAACACTGTTTGCACTTGCCTCAAATACCTCACGTGGCTTTACTAGGGACACATTGCTCGTTTTGTCAAATGCAGTTTTTGCAACGGCAGAATGATGATGACAACATAATTAATTATTAATCTATTAAAAGAAAAAAAGTAAGGATTGATGGGTATACAGTCATTGTAACGACTTTGGAATCAATGGGAAAACCGTCTGAACGCTTGCAGGAGCTTGCGTTTTTATACCTGGGCAACTGTCACGCTTTTCACGCTTCAAGCTTAAGTGTTATTGTCTTCCTACTTTGACATACTCTTTTTCTTCAAGTACCATCTACCTCAGTCCATAAGAGTGACTAACTAGAAGCACAAAATCAATGGTTCCTTCTGCTTATCAACTCTGGCTTGCATAACAACCTTCCATTCTTGGCAACTGACTCAGCATTGACTTGCAAACCTTGCAGTCAACTCTACCTTGGTCAACCATCCATTTGGGTTCCTCCCTTTTCACCCTGGGTATCAATAACCCTTGGGTTCCCATTTCTGGTCACATGCTATTGCTAGTTTGCACTCATGCTAGTCAAACCATCTCAACTGTATAGTTTTCAAATGGACTAGTCCCTTACCCTGCATAAACAACACCTTCATATTTTCATTTCTTCTGAAGTCATTCCCTTATGTCTCAACTGCTACATTCCAATGAATTTGTCCCCTATTGTCTTGCACTTAGGCTAAGACCTTGGAAATAATTCATACTTTCATTTCATTTTGTACTCTGTCCATGTCATTCATTGCCTCACTGCTTGGAACTGTAGTTGACCATCCATCAGGTTGTATCTAGTCATCTCAGATTAACTTATAAAGGCTATTCCATTTGCCTGAGGATTGTCTCCTCAGTTAGTTAATTTCATACGTTCTTGCATTTGCTAAATACAGTCATCACGTTGGGCTTTGGTTTGGTTTCCTTCCATTGGAAAATTCATCCCTCTCACTGTGTGTTAAGTTACTCCACCATAAGTTTGCACTTTAAAGTTAGCCCTCCCTACCTTGCACTTGCCCTTGCACTCAGCTTTTCTTTTGTGCTTACAATCATCTAAGATTGCCTTTTAGTAAGTGGGGTGGTTGTGTGACAGTATGCTGTGAAAACTTGTGAGATTCTTTAAACAGAACTGGCAAGAAGGATGAATTTGAAATCTTGTTTTTGTTGTTGAGACCTGGAGAGGAGAGTGCAGGTTTTCAAGGTTTAGTGGTTCAATTTATTGGGTGTAAATAGGATGGATATTTTTTAAATTTATCTATGATTTTTACAGATTGAATAGCAAATGGATGAATGAATTTGGATCAAAAATTCCTTTTATTTATATTCTGCCCCTTAATTTTTATTGAATCAGCTGCTTTCCTGGTTCACTTTTGATTTAATGGATTGCCTTGGTTGATATTTTTATGAGTGTTTCATTGTTTGAGGCATGAAGGGCATGTGCCCCTGGCCTTGCAAGAAATTCAGGGGATCATATTTTCCAATTTTCCTGGATGAGGTATGAAGAGTATTTGGGATTAAGATTTTGCAGATTTCAGGACCAGTTTGGTTTGTATCTCATTTTGGTTCAGACCCTTTCTATGAGGACCTGATGATTTTGATTCTATTCCATGCAGGAATGTGAGAGGTGAGACTTCCATCATTGATGTCATTATTGAAACTCCAACTGGCTCAACTCCTAGGAACTTATTTACCACAAATTGAGGTTCCAAATAAGCCCTTCACTGACCAAAGGAATTTATTTCATGCTGGGTATGCACCGTTTTAATGATGGACCTGAAACTTAAAACAGTCAAAATTCATTAAAAAATGATTACAATTGCACCCTCAACTCTGAGGTGCACCATTTTTGTGATTTTTGGTTTCATGCAACCAAAAATCAAAAAAATTGTATACCTGCAGCTCAAAAAATCAAAAATTGATTGCAACCTAATTAAAATTGCAAAATCACCTCTGTTCATATTTTGATTTTATTGCTGTATTTTTCACCTGGAAATATTCATTTCTTTCTCCCTCATCACATCATTTTACTTCTCAGCTGGGGCCATGTCAGCATCTTGGCCTGGTGTAATTTTGAAATAACTTCTTCTATGGGTTGTTCTGTTTTCACAATTGGGTTTTTCTTTTTTTTTGTCATCCTTTGAATAGTAGCAATTCATCTCTTACCTATAAATCTATAAAAGTCTTTGTAATTCTTTATGATTTCACATATCAAAAGATTCATTCTATAGTGAGGTCCCTTTGATTTTCTTTGTTTTTTTAATTACCAATAATGGCATATTTGAAACCATTCAGCTTTTTTTGTTTCATTTTTTTTCAATTTGGGGACCAATATTTTTGCTTTGAAAGATGGCCTGTTTTTCATCACTCAGCATACCAAGATCAGTTTATTTAGTTGGTTATTCTTTCATAACTATGTATTGGTCAATATTTATCCACAGAATTTAACCATGATTGATTGAATAAACAGAGTAACTAAAAATATGTGAGATAATTGAATTCAAAAAGGTGCTATTGTTGCAAAAATTTTTTGCCATCCAAATATTAGCATAACCACCCCCATCACCAGAAACACTCCCTCTTGAGACTCAATATAAAAGGCACTCTGAGATCAACCTTGTTGGTTTTAGTCCTTGGAGACCCCTGAAAGCCCTAATTTCTGTGTTTTTTTACCCTCTCTCTCTCTATAATTCTTCCTCATACTGATTAATTCAACTTGAAGTAAATTTCTTGAGCATTCTATCATCATCATAGCCCAAGTGGTGCCTGTTATTTGTTAGGAATGAAACCCTGGAATCAATATCATTCATTTTTCTTTTTGGTTTTCCTCCAGCTATGAAGAATTCCTTGACCTTTGCTAACCAATTAATCCCTTAATTCCAAAAGATAAATTTTACAATATCCTTCTATCTGGCCACAATTTATTGTTTATAATTTATTGATTCCTTGCCACTTTCACCCATTTTAATCTGCTGCTGATTAAAAATCTTCTAATCCAGCTTTCTGCTTGATTTTTTTCTGGCATTAATTTTATTTTTAAAACAATTCTTGAATGCAGATTGCACATCAAATTGGGCCAAACCAAATTAAATATGTGCTGTTTCAGTGTTAAAGTTATAGTTGAGCATGGAAAGTGATCCATAATTCTTCAATTCAAGGGTTGGGTGAACTTTTAATGTGAATTTTTGAGTAAATTCAAAGTAACTGACATCATTGACACATTTATGAGCAGATATGATCCCAAGCCAGTCCCTTTTAATCACAATTATTAATTTGAATCACCTTTGAATATTAATTCAAGACTTGCACATTTTTGGCTTCCTGGTGGTTTACTGACACCAACATGGATGACAGTCATTGGTCCCATCCCCAATTCCAGAAAATGAATTTTCAATTTTTGAGAATAGAATTACTGTGCTTGAAGTGGAGGCACCCCTAAGCCCATCTCTGTGCATGCTAGCCTCAATTCAGCCGGTATTACAATTTGGTTATTTTCATTAATAAAAATATTTCCCCTTTAAAGGATCCTTTTATGGATGCAACTGCAATTGAGGATTCTGAATCATCTTCTATCTTTGATCTTTTTTCCATACCTGCCATTTGAAGAATCACACATATTTACTTTTCTATGAATACTGACTGAACATCTTCTCTTATCAAAATCAAAATTTTTCATTACTGTGTTCACATATGTATAGCCAATGTCAAACTTGTGTAAAACATTCAGCTACTATCCTAAGAAATCAAGTTCATAATCAATGATAAATTAAAATTCACACAAGCTTACTCCTACCGCTCCCTTCCACTTTTAAGGCTACATCTAAAAAGGTCCTATTTGAACTAAATTTGCCTTTTTTCCTCCATTAATTGATATATTTGGAGGATTATACCTCTGTTATAATATAAATTAGTATTTCATTTCTGGTTAATTTCTTTGAAATTCCTTAAGAAACAAACAAGAAAGATCTGGGAAATTCAGGAGATTGTAATAAAATGATTTTTGTTGATTGGTAAATTTCAGTGACCTTTATTTTTACCAAATTAGAATGAATATACAGTGATTACAAGTTTCATTATTCTAAAATTATAGTTGAAATAATTTTTTTTATTTGTGAACTCCCAGAGATATTGATTATATTTAAACGAAAAACTTCAGGTAAACCACATTCTTTTCAAGTCAAATTTTCTGAAATAAACTTGATATCTTTGCAGGCAGAAGTTTCTTGTCAAGTCCATCAAATATCTATAAAATGTAACTGGATTGTGACATGAAGTCAATTTTGATCCAGAGACCTCATTTTGCCTGTGGTTGGTTTTTTTTTCAGACATTCTACTTTGAGGTATGCTTTAAATGGCTAGTAATATCTATTTGAGTTATCTCTAAATTAGAATTCATGGAATTGTATTTTTAATTTTTTCTATAGTTCTTTTCAAATTGTGTTGAATTACCAGCTTCATGAATCTTTCCAGTAAATGGCCCTATTTTTATCCAAAATATCTTTCTTCCTGGTATTCAAAAAACTGTTAAAATGGAAGAGATGCACCCATGTGAAATTCCAGTTAGACCCAAGCAAAATTCTCCAAAACATTTTGCAACATTTTCAAAAATTTCATTTCACATACAAAAATTACATCCAACTTTGCTTGGGAGAATAAATATTTGTGATTAAATAATCAAAAGAGCTATTCTGTCCAGTTTATGCCTCTTTTTTTGAAAAAATTTATTTCTATATTTTGTGTAATGGGATTTATTTTATTCCCTTTTGAAAAAACAGAAATCAAAATGAAACTTTGGATAATTTTTTCCTGAAAATATTTTATCAATATAAGTAAATTTTATCAGGTTTTAACAGATTCAATTCTTCACATTTGCTGAGGAAATGGTCGGAAATCTTTTACTTTCTCAGGGGATTAGTGTGGAAATTCTTTTTTAGTTTGGCTGAGTTAAGGGACCTTCTTTTTTTTCAATGTTTAATTCAAGTGATTTTCAGTTTGATTATTTTCAAAATCTAGGATAATTCATATTTTTTCATTGGTAAATTCCAATTGAAATTATTGTTTTCCCAATGAAATTTCTAAGTGAACCTGTTTTTCTTTCTCCATGAAACTTTGGTGACACCAATTCTATTTTTTGGTGAACCAATGTTTATTCTAAAGTCCATAAAATGGCATGAAAATGGAACTGGATGTTGACATGAAGGCACTGGAAAAACAGGGGCACAAATAAGGAGTTTAGAGTTTATGAGTATAACTATGATTATAGAGAATGAGAGATGGAAAAAACAGAAGTGGTATAAAGAAAGAATTAATTTTGTGAGTGATTTGAGATTATTGATTCAAAAGTAGATTTTTGAATGTTAAGTTGATTTCAAGTTAGATTTTGGTAATTTTTGAGTGAACCCCTTTAATATAAGAAGATGAGGAGCTGGAAAGTCTGAAAGTGGACTGAATTAGAAGCATGCAAAGCCATTATTGGATGTAAGTGAGAGAGAGAACTATGTCTTCAAAATTATTTTTTTGATTAAATTTAACAGTGGTTTTACAGGTTCCCACCCTTTCCCTGAGATCACCAAAGGAGACTAAAGGAATAAATCTGAATCAAAAAAAAATATTTTTAACTATGACTGGATATATATACTTTTTTTCTTTGAGAAAAGTTTTTAGTCTGAGATACCATCAGTGAGTTTTTTTTTCTTCTTTTTATTTTTATTTTATTTTTTGTAGAGGAAAGGAATAAAGCAAAATAAAACTATGAACCTCTTTTCTTTTTTTTTAGCTTTTGTTCAACACATTTTTACATTGATAGAAAAGTTCTGCTAAATTCCCTCAGCACTTCCAAAGAGATGGGAGGCTTAATGCTGCATCATTTATTATTTTTTTTCTTATTATTACAAGTATCCTGACCATCTGATATGTTCTGTTATAAATTAATCTATCATTAACATATAGCTAATCCAAAATTTATCCCAGTATTCCCCATGATATAAGCAGTACCTAAAAACACATGGGACTTTCCCGTGATGAGATGTACATTTGCCATGGATTAAGAGGGTATTTTCAGTATGATTGTTGAGTAATTCAATCAAGGCTGAATGTTTCAATCCTGCTCCAGGTAAATCTTTCCATTTTTCTCCTTCCATATCTTCAATTTTGGTCCAAAATACTTCAAATATTTGTTGAAAAATTCCAAGTTTCACTTCATCTTCTTGTTTTTATAGGACTTAATCCCATACTCTTTCCATTGTTATTTCAGCATATCTCAAATTATTGATGGTATTTTCTTTCCAAGTATCTGGTAATCCTTCAAATTTTACTGTTTGTATGTCTTTACCACTGATCCAATCTACCTCTTGACCTTCTTTTTCCTGATTTTATTTAAAACCTTTGATGCCCATTGACTTTCTTGGGACTAAATCCTACCATCCTGCTTGGTTGGGTGAAAAAATTGGAATGCAGGAATGCATAGACTTCACCATATACCATATCACAGCTCAAGAATTTTCCTCTTTGCTTGGATAATTCCAACCTGAATGTGTGATTTACTAAGAATTGCCTTTCAAGAACTGTGTGAATTGATCATTTGGCTATAAATAAATGGGAATATTTTGGTTCCCTATTATTAATTTCAAATATTCTTCTGTCAGTAAATACAATGAATGGATTGGAATGGCCTCCAATGAGGTTAACCTCCATGAATAATTCCCTCGATAAAATTCTTGTCAGAATTTCCAATTTTTCTGATATGAAATTTAATTCAGCACAAGTATCCAGTAAGGCCTTGATCTTCCTCCCTTTGATCCATATTTCAATGAACCCACGTGGTAAAGCATAAGTTAGGTTATTTTCTATGGTCTGCAGGTAGTCAATGTCTGATTAATGTTCAAAGTGTTGCTTAAATCCATCAATATTCCTTTTTTTCTTCATGAATTATGATTTAAAGGCTCTTTCCAATTCCAGGCTCCCTTTGGGGACCATACCTTTTAAAATTTGAAATAATTTTGGTGAAATTTAGAGGAGCTTCTCCAATTTAATGTTTGTGGAATTATGTTTTAAGTTCTTCTTCTTCAGGTTTTCTCCAATATAGGTTTCTTTTTGGTTATCCACTGGTTCTGACTTCTCCTTATTGTTTTTTTCCAGTTTCATCTTCTGGATTTTTCACAGGTTCCTTTTGGTTTTACTTGTCTTCATATTCAGATTACTGGTCCGATTCCCCCATTCTTCTGGATATTTAATTTTATTCTTCCTTGTTCCTTTTCCTGGTTCCTTGGTTGTTAATGAAGATTCCTGGGCTGGTTCTGGTGTTTCCTGAAGTTGATCCTTTCCTTTTTCTTGGTTTTTATTAGTCAAAATTTGTGATCTTATCATCTCCCATTTTAACTTGGATTCCTTTGTGTTCACTTCTTGTGGCTTCAAAGATTTCCAGTTTCCAATCTCCAAGAATGCTGCTAAATTGGCTGTTCTGTATTTCTTCTTCAGAGTTTCTTCTTCCTTTGGAATTTTCTGGGCTTCTGAAATTATCCACACTTGTTCCTTGGAGCTTTCCTGGTTGCTAAATAGTATGGTTTCTATTTTTTTAATTGTTAATATTTGGGTGCATCCTTCAATATTTTCCTATTCTTCATTTCCTCTGATAATTCTGGATAGGTAGCTTGGGTATGTAATTCATCCTTGCAATATTAAAATCTGACTGGAAATCTGGGCCCTGAATTCATAACTGGGGGCCTAAATTTTGGTCCCATTTTTTGGGGCTTTTTTTCTGTTTGTGGGGGTTCCTATCTCTGATTTATGGCTTTGTTAAGTTTTTGCATTTTTTAGTCCATTTTCAGAATTTAATCAATTCCTTCTTTACTTCCACTATTTTTTAATGATAGTTTTAGCTTTTTCCTCCTCATTCACATCTCATAAGGCCAAGTTTTTTTTCACCAACTCCTTTCAGGTATCCAATTCTGGTGGAAGATATCTACCATCCCTTGAAATCTTGATTCTACAATCATGAGCCAATTCCCTGTTGATTTCCCTTCTCAGATCAGTGGAAAAGGCTTTCCAAAGATTTTCACCACTTTCCAAGATGGTTATTTGATACTCCATCCTGATAAAATAGATGAAAATTTCTTCATAAATCAAAATAAAATTTCTTATTTAATGATTTGTTTTTCTTGCTTCTAGTTCTTGATTAATTCTAAGCAGACTAGGTATTTAATTCTCAATGAATATTCTATGGTGGTAGATGTGCCCCATTTCCTCCTCATGTATATCTTTAAATGGTCTCAGGGTTCAATTTCATGTGCTTCCATGCCTTCAATTGATTCCCTGATCTTCTTTTATTTCACCAGAAATTGTAATTGGAAGGCTATATCTATTTCCACTTCCTGCTGAATCCTGGCCAATTTTCCTATTCTTTTAATCAAATTTTCTACCTCTGTTCTATCAAATTCTATGATGAACTTCTTTCCATCCAAGCTTAATCCATTCTATTGATTATTTTTGATAAGAAATGGTTCAGGGGATATATCTCTCTAATTTTCTCTTTTGGTTTTGTGGGTACTAGTATTTTATCTTCTTTCTTCTCTAGCCTGGCATAACATGGTAATCTGTGGACTATCAGAAGGTTTCTCTGATTCTTCAATGATTTCTGCTGGAATTCTACCAAAGGATGTTCTTGGATGGGGGTCTTAAATCTTGTTCTTTTTTGAGTTTAAGGGGTTTCTGGGATTCCTTTTGATTCTTTACCTTCAATAATCCAATTCATAATCCTGGAAATGCTGGAAAATTTTTCCCACATTTCTGCCATGATATATGAATTTTAATCCCTTCTTTCCTGGTCTTCTTCTGGTTTTTCCTGGGATCCACTGGTTTCTAGGTGTTTTAATTTCCATTCTTCATCCATCCTTATTGTTGAAGATAGGTTCCTTCTGGTTATTTTCTTAAATTTGTTTCATTTGGTTCTTGAGGATTTTTTTTAATATCTTGTAATGGTTTATTCTTTTAGATTAATGAATTTTGATTTGGTTCTGCAACCTGAACTTCTTCCAATTTTTACTTTTTATAGGTAATAAATAATCAATCTAACATAAATTTAGCCACTAATGGGCCACCAATTTTATAGAATCCCATTGGATGATGATATGGATCATTTATGAAATGGCTTTATGGCAGTCCTTGAAGCAGAATTTAGGATTAATTTTCTGCTTTGGATTATTGGTAAACAAAGTTGGTTTTGAACTCCCTTCCATTATAAAACTATAATAGTAAGTATTCAAAATAATTTTTTTGAATTGATTTGTGGTTTCTTTTAGAATTTTAAAAGTTATCAAATCAGAACTAGATTAATTTTTACCTGTGATGATAGGATATTGAAATATTTTAATGGATTTACTGTATTAATCATAAGGTTGAACCAATTGTTTAATGAGATATATGTGATCTTGACAAATAGCCCAATTTTAAAGTATAAGTATTTTATTGAAGTGATGGTTCAGGAGAAGATCCAAGGATGATTTTACCCACAGGGGGATGAGTAGGGGAAAATTTTGTTTTACATTATTTTTTTAATCTTATTCCTTATGAAGTTTATTCATTAAATATTTTGTGTGTTTTATTTTATTTTTTGATGAATATTTTAGGTTACAGAAGAAACCCTATATAAGCACCTGATGAGGTGGTTCAAATTTCACAGTTGATGATTTTTATTTCACTGTTATTCTTTTTTATTTATAAATTGTTCACTGATAAGATTTATCTGAGTAGGTTCCACAGATGGATGATTTGCTCATGGCTTTTTGCCTATAATTCCTGAGATGGATGGGTGGATTGGTGCCTAGGTGGCATAAGGCCTAAGAGGAATGGTGGTGGATGTTTTTCAATGAAACAACTTGGATAGGGCAGAAAGTTTATCCTTAAAAAGAATAATACTGCCACAGGAGATGCACAGGTGCCCCCACTGTACTTTTTATGCACAGGGAGGTACAATCAAATGATGCAATTCTTCTGGTTTTTTAAGATAACAGTAAAGATGTATGAGATAGCACATGACTCTCATGCATGCACCCCCTTTCAATATTAATGCTCTATAGTGGTCTTATGAGTTTTTCTTGGTTTAGGGCTGCAGTTTATATCTTGCACAGATTAATCCTGTATACTAGTGGGGTTCTTGGGTGGTGTACTGGTTTCACAGCCTCTTTTCTACTGATTGGTGTTTTTATTTGGTGCTTCAGGTGGTATATTTCATAGATTGATTTGTTAAATTGCCTGCACAGCCTCTGTTCTGGTTATTGGTGGTTTTTTTGGTGTTGCATTCAGTATATTTCATGTGGTGTGTACTTCAAGGCTTCCAATGTATATCCATATGCGTTTCACAGAGCTGTGAAACCTTATTGGGATGCGGGTTTGCCAGGTTTGATTTGTGATTTATCTTCTAATCCATGATAGATAGAGGGGTACTTTTTTGGATTTAATGTAAGTTTTTTTTTTGAATCAATTTTTGAGGTTATTTTTAGGGTTTGAGTTTTTATTATACCATAAAAGGTAGTATTTTGGCTATAGTTAAGGTTTTTTCTACCAAACCACATTGGTGAGGCTTGGCTTAACAAACTGGAGGCTGCAGCCAACCTTCAAAGCCCTTGTATGGTGCATGCTTGACTCCAAAATCTGTGCAAAATTTTCTAGACTTGCGCAGGTATTTCCAATATTTTCAAAAAACATATCAAACTTCTGGTTGAATTGCTGTTGTATTTTTGTGTTTTCTAGGATTTTTTTGTGGAGTATGAGACCCATTAACTCCTCAATGGTGAAGTGGATGCTAATTTCCCACAGCTCCTTTTCTTTTTTTTTCATTTACATGACCAGTTATATCAATGTTTTAAAGAAGGATGTGTTAGTTGTGATCAGCCTGTTCCATAAATCAACCTGTGCAGATCAAATAATTTCACATAAATTTCCCAGGAAGTATTAAACTATCTCCTTTGATTATTACAGATTCAACAGGCCCCATAGGAGTTTTTTGGTGATTTCCAAGTTGATTATTCCCTTCACAATATTAAAATATGACTTATTTTTTCTTTGTAAAATAAGAAACAGGTTTCCAAGAATAAATACAATTAGATGAAAGAGAGACAACTTTCCCAGATGTGCTAGTTTCTACAATTTGATTTCAGTCTGTATTTTTCCAAGATCCAATTTTGAATGATGTGGATTTTTGCCAATCCCCTTGCCTGTTTTTCCTACTCTTCCTTCTTCCTGTACTGGATCTCTTCACAATTTTTTTCTTCACAGCAGGTCATCCCTTCACAGTGTAATTTTTCAAGCAAGAAGTATGTTTCCAGTGGTATATTTGATTTGCCACCATCATTGGCCCATGGATCACCAATGGATTGGTGTGGAGGATCATCCTTAATCAATTCTTTGTTTCCCTCAGAGGATGTCCCCTTCTTGTGTGGATTACAAGTTGGAGTGACATATTTCCTGTGCACTAAGGGGATAGTGAAATTGGGCTCCAATCAATGAGACATATGGAGGGATATAAAGAGGTATATGCAGTAAATTTTGGGTAGGATGGAAAGGGGTAGGAGGATCTCTGTGCATGCCAATCTCAGAAAATTGGGGAAACACTCAAGTGGAAGGGGGAAAATTTTCACTTTTGTGTGCAAATTTGATTGCCATCAACTGCAAAAATTGTTGGAATTTGGGATGCACACTCTACAGCAAGTTCCTCAAATGGTCATTTTTTTATTTCTCACAAATTCTGGAGACACAAAATTAGCATTTATGGGTTGGAAAAGGTGTGTGTGGGGGGGTTGGAGAGGGAAAGAAGTGGCAAAAAATCAGTTTTGGATAAATTTTAGATGGCTCATAACCTTAAATAATTTTAAATCTTGTAATCTAACCATCTGACCAAGTTGGCCCGAATTCCAATGTTTGGAATATCACAAATACAAATCTTGGTAAGGAAGAGAAGTGGGTCTGGGGATTGCAGATGGCTTGTTATTGAGACTATGTACGAGTAATGTGTGAAATACCATATCTGCAAACTCTAATTTTTTTGCTTGATGGCATAATCCTGTCTTTATGCTTGTATTCTAACATACCCTCCCAAGATTATTTCCCAATACACTAAGAAAATCCAAAGCTGTTCACAACTGTTTTTTTCCTATTCAAGACTTGTGTGTTATTCATTATTTCAGAAATTTTTTCTGCCAAGGCTTTCCTCCTGATGCACCAGTTTGTTAAAAAATCAGAATTCCCTGTCAAGTTATTTATTTTGCTTCTGTGAGTCATTTTTGTTGCAATCATCATTTCTGCTTGGTTTTTTCAGCAAATTTTTTATGTGTAGTGAAAATTCTGTTCCCTCATCATCAGCATGATAAAATTTTGTTTTGAGGAAATTAAAGGTGTTTTTATTTGCAAAATATTTCCTTTACAAAGAGTTACTGGTCTAGCATCATGAAATTATACTGTTCCCTGATTCATATTCCAACCATTTTTTCACCACAGATGTTTTTGACTTGATTTTCAGATTGAATTCAACTCATCATCTGAACTGGTTTAATATCTCCATGAAGACTGCCACCACAAGTACATCATCCACATGGAGCAACACAATCACAAATCTTCCTTTTTCCCTAATGATGCAAATCAAATCCTCTGGTTTTCTGGCCTCCAAACCAATCCTCTTGATCATTGTCTTTGAATGCAACCACCAAGATTATACAGCCTGAAATTTCTCATAAATTCCTTTTTTCAGCTCAATGACCATGGCCTTCCACTCCAGTATCACCAGAGCCAGTTTTTGAATGTATAGCTCCTCATCTATGAGGTTGTAAATTTAAGCCAAAATGACATGAAATATTGCATTAGGTTATCACTAATGGTGTGCAATTTCCAGCAGAATCTGTGGATTATTAAGGGATTCCTTTGGAGCATATTTTTTGTATAAATCAACCCACATCTGCTGGCTGCACCCTTTTGCAATTTCTGGATCATCCTCCCATCCAAATTCCCCTTGTGCACTAGGAAAAACTTGATGGCCAAATATTTCATCCCAGCATGCAGTTTGACTGGTGAACATACTCCTATTTTTTCAAATTTGTTCACGTCTGCTTCCCCCAATTACCTCAATTCAGCTTCCAATTCTCCCCTCAAGGCCTCCCCCATTGACCATGGTACTTCAAATACAATTCTATGGAGTAGTTCCTACATGGCCCTCTCCTTGAACTTGGCAACTCCATTGGTTTCCACCTTCCAAATTCAGATCTTGCTCAGGATTTCCATTCCAGGTTCTTCAGATTTATTTTCAGGTAATTTTTGAAGGCCATGAAAAATTCACATGTGACCTGGTTTATATTTTGTTGGGCCAGAACAGCCAGCCTTCTCCACTTGCTGGGAAGCCCAGGAGTTTGCAACATTTACCTCTCTCTCTCTCATCTAATAATGCTTCTCCAAGGGGACGTGGACTATTGAATGGGCTCAAAATGGGTAAAGTATTACCACATTAACCTTGTTTCTCAATACTATTTTTAGTGGGTCTCTGATATTGGTCCTTTTTTTGGGAATTTGTTTTTTGTAAGAAAGCTGCTGCATGTTAGGCAAAAAAACAAAAATTCTTCTCCATCCCACTTTTGTTCAACATGGTCCTTGCAAGATTTCCCAAGGTTTTGTTTAACCTCTCAGCCTCCCAATTATGTTCAGGATTCTAAGGTTTTATTGATGAAAAGAGGCTACCTAACATCTCAAGCTTCCATTTCAAGGTCTGATTAAATTCTTCAGAATTGTTTTTCCACACTAATACCAGGTATTTACCCACAAGATTCTTGATGTGCTCCCCCCAATCAACAATTTTAGAAGGTACCTCTGTTCTAGAATTCAGGGTTTCAATGAAGGTGTAGTTTGATTCTTATATCTAAATTTTTAAAAGATAGAAAGACCCTGTGAGTTCCTCTTAAAATGGTCCCAAAAAACCATTTAAAAAAATTTCAAGAGGTTCTACTACCACCCCTGTTATCCTCTTGTCCAAACTCTTTTACAAGGCACAGCTTTTGCACAAGAATGATTGTCAACAGCCAACCAGTTCCTTGATGAATGGTTTTTTCAGAAACTGCTTCACTACCTTCTCAGAGGCATGGCCTAGGCATAAATGCCATTTTTAAGGGCCAAAAAATGGTTTTTTGGTCACCTTCTTTATTACATCTATAGGTGAGTTGGCTTTTAAGGCCCAAAAAAACCTTCTGATAAGATTTATTATATTTATTTCCCAGGGGATCCTCCAAATTAGCCTCAACAACCTCATACCACAGCATCCATCCAACTAACAGAAACCTGCCACTTTACAGGATAATTTTTCTTACTTGAAGACATAATTAGATGTCCTCAACAATCATTGTTCCTTTTTTTTGGTATTTAAAATATTCCCACAATTGAAACATTTAACTGTTATAAATATCCAGCCAGGAGGAATTTTATTGGTACCATCAGCTTTCTTGTTTCCAAGAAATAGTGTAAAGTTCCACTCACATGTGCACTGATGCCTCAATCAAGCAAAATTTCCCCTTTTCTCATCTCTGGGATGTTGAAAACTCATACTCAATCTGTTCATTTGTTTGTTTTTTTTGTTAGGAGGGCCTGGGTGGCTGAAGTTAACATAAGCCCTTTATTTTTTAATCAAAATTTGGAGCTGGAATTCACCCCTTGCAAATTTCATCCCAGTATATGTGGCAGTCAGCATACCATTGGGCCTTGCCCTCAAAGTAGCAACAGAAACAAAAATACTGGTCAATGAGGTCATCAAATGGTTCTTTACATGTTTATTAAGCTGCCTTATCAACAGATAGGTGAGGTCTGGGGTGTGGCAAACTTGTCTGTTCTTGATTGGTATTAATTCCATGGTGGTGGTTGGCCACATGCCTGGATATTGTGTAGGTCCATATCTGTTGAGGTGAGTGAAAGATTTGGTTTGAGTTTTACAATGGCCACCTACAGGACCCCAGCCACATCTTTGAATTGAAGAGATAATTTTTCATTTCTGAGCTTCTGGTTGATGGATCACTTTTAATTTTCAACATAAATCCCAGTTTTTGCTACTGAAACTTCCTGGACTTGGAGGAAAATCATATCATCACACAAAAATAAATCATATTGAGATTGGCAAGAACCATGTGCCACAACATTATCCAGGGCTTGTTGGCCAAAGAACATCCTAATAGAAATATCATCCTCTAAGAAACAGGCAGTTCATGGTGCCAATCAAATTGCTTGCATTTTGCAACCAGCTTTGGAAATATTGTGCTATCTTTCTTGACCCAAGTTGCATCTATGATGGTTTATAGCTAATTTTATAATGGATTTTGGAGGTTAACCACAGTGCAGGTGGTGTTTCCAGATAAGATTTAAAGGTTGAAGCTTTACCCCAAGAATTTAATTTTCAGTCAAATTCTGGCATAATTTTGTTGAATTTCTGTTAGAGACTTTTAAGAATATTGAACATAGAGGGCTGTGCCAAAGCCAACATCAGTTAGAGAAAAGAAAAGACAGATTGAAAGAGGAAAAACAAGAGAAGAGAAAAAGATTTGAAAAGAAGAGAACAAACATCGAGCAAGTGGAAGATGTTGAGGTTGCCAAGTTGATCTGTTATGTGGTTGAAGGTGGAGGAAAAGAAATGGAGAAGTTATAATAAAAGAATTCGGAAGAGTTGATAATGAAGTGTTAGACTTTGTTGATGTGATGAAGATGAAGAAGATGGTAAGTCTTACCAGTCAGGACTTGACAAAGAGTAGGAAGAAAAAGTTGAGAATTCGGATTTGAGGATTTGTACGTGATTGGGTTTTCGGTTGAAGATAATCGGAAGAATCAGAGGTTCAAGTATGGAATGATGAGCCAAGAGAAGGAAAGAGAGTTGCGCATCGGAAGAGAGTAGAGCTAAGTTGAGAGACATGAATGTGACATTCAAGGGTGGACACATGACAGTAGCTAGAGACACGCGGACATGAAAGAGACGTGGGTGAAACTGTAAAAGAAAAAAAGAAAAATAGAAGGAAAAACAGAAAAGAAGGAAAAAGAACAAGATGAAGAAAATGGAAAGGGAGAATAAGGAAAAAGAGAAAATAAGGAAAAAGATTAGAAGAAGAGAATTATTGAGGAAGAGAATAATTTATTCAACACCCCCGTGACTTGTAAGACTTATGTCGGAGTGGGGTAAGAAGGGTCTATTAATTGTAAGAGAAGAATGAGAAAACAAAGTGGAAGAGCTTTTGTAAGGCCGTTGGCCTTCATATCGGCAGATGGAATTAATTCTATAGTCAGGTTTCCAAGTTTGAGTTCCTCTTGGAGAGCTTTGGTTTTGATATTGATGTGACGCGTTTTGGAATTACAACCAAATTTCTTGAGCTTGTCGTTGAGGCCCTTGTTGTCAGTGAAATGGCGGCTCGGAATAATCTTTGGCTTCCAGAGTTTGGCAACGAGTCCCCTCATCCAGATAGCTTCAAGGAAAGAGTCCACAAGAGGATTTAATTCTGCTTCCGTAGTAGAGTGTGTGACGTTACGTTGCCCGTAGCTGCTCCAGGAAATGAGAGAGTTGAACAGGAGAGAAAGATGACCTGATTGGGATCTTCTTGTATCCAGATTGTCGCTGTAGCATTGAATCTCAGTGTTCGTGTGATGGACTTGAAGCGTGAGTTTTAGATCTTTAGTAGCCTTTAAATATTTCCAACATCTTTTTACTTCTCTCCAGTGACAAATTCCGGGTTTTTTGCAGAATCTTGCGAGACTTGAAACGGCAAAGGATAGATCAGGGCGAGTTAAACAGGCAATGTAGTTGATGAGGAAGACAGCTGATTGATAATTGATTTTCAAGGCCTTGAACTCCTCATGTTCTTTGTTGCTGGCAGGAGTCAGATTTATATTGGCAGTAAGAGGAATCGAGGCGGGTTTACAATTCCTCATGTTTAGTTCTTCAAGCCGGTGATCAATATGTTTGGGTTGGGACAGTTTTATTTTATCAATTGAACGTTCTTATTTCATTCCCAGGATGGTGTTCGGCTCGTGATGACTTGAATTAGGAAAACAATTGAGAAAATTGTCCTTGAAATTGTTCCCAGTGCCAACAAGGATAAGATCGTTGACGTGAAAGAAAAGAACCGAATTGGAGTCTGAGTGTATGTATAAGCAGGGATCAGAGATGGATTTGTGGAATCCTTGTTCTTGAATCCAAGAAGTGAGAGTATTGAACCAATTGGCGGGAGCTTGCTTCAAGCCGTAAAGCAATTTTTGCAAGATAAGATAGTTGGATTTTCTGTTTGAGCCCTTGGGTTTCTTGATTATGACTTTGTCGGATAATGGGGTGTGAAGAAAGGCGCTTTTTACATCAAATTGAGAGATTGGAAGGGAATGGAACAAGCCAAAAAGTAATGCAATGCAAAGAGAGGCGGCTTTACCAGTGGGGGAAAAGGTATCTTGAAAGTTGAGACCATAAACTTGGTTGAATCCTTGAACACACAATCTGCTTTTGTAAAATAGGGGATCCCCGTGGCAATTGTCCTTAAGACAATAGACCCATGTTGTATTAAGAGTATTAATGGGCTCAGGACCCTCATAATCTTCCCAAACGCCTAGGGATTCTATGCCGTTAAGTTCTACATTCATTGAGGCTTCCCATTTCGGACCGTTGTGGCATCTTTTTGCTTGTTTGAAGGTTCTGGGAACCAAATAGTGATGGTAGCTGTAGCGTTGTGGAGGATTTAGGCTTGATTGATCTCAAAGAGCATAGCTGGGCACGAGCTGTTCAGCCAGTTCTTCAGAAGAATCAGATTCGGAATTGGAAGGGGAATTGTTATGGGTTTCAGGAGAGAGAACAGGAGAGTGAGAGTGATCATTGGAGGAAGATTGAGAGTGGATGTTGTTGTAATGTGGGATAGGTGAAGACTGGACAGAAGGAAATTCGGGAAGATTGTCATCCATTCTGATTTGCAAGTTGTTTTTGGAGGAATTGGAGTTGGTGGACATTGGGGAGAGGTCATCGAACTTGAGAAATTGGACATGTTTGGAGGAAATTATGGAATTGTCAGGTTTTAAGATTCTATATGACACAAAATTTGGTTTATAACCCACGAGGGTACCAGGAAGACCTTGGTCTTTGAATTTATCACCGCGATTAATTTTGTTATCAAGATAAACAACTTTGCTCCCGATGGGGTGAAATTAAATGCTAGGAAGAGATTTTTTGAAGAAAAGTTGGTAAGGAGACGAAGAATGAGGATCTTTGGGGATTTGATTCAATGAAAGACAGGCGGACTTGGCAACTTCCGCCCAAAGATTGAGGGGAAGCTTTGAGCTTCGCAGGATGGCCCTTATTGATTCAGTCAGAGTGCAATTGGCTCTTTCCACCTTCCCGTTGTGCTCGTGATGATATGGTTTGGAGACAAGATGTTGGATTGAGTTGATTTTAAAGAAATCTTCAAGTTCAGTTGAAGTGAATTCGCCGCCTCCGTCAGTGCAAATGGTAGCTGGAAAGCAATCCCGTTTTTGCTTCTCATGGTTTAAGATAATTTTCAGTTGAAGGGAGGCGTCGGATTTGTATTGAAGTGGAATTGCTGCAATATAACCAGAAAAGTTGTCTATCACCGTCATGATATAATTCATATCATTTTGTGAGGAGGGATTGATGGGACCTATCAGATGCACATGAAGTTGTTTGAATGGCCTAGAGGTGCACGTAGACGTATTCTTGAAAGATGTTTTGGATATCTTCGAGAAGACGCAGTCTTTGCATTGGAATTCGGAGAGATGCTTAGAGGATAAGGAAGGAAAGAGATTTTTGAGACGGGCAGGATAAGCATGACCAAAGGATTGATTTAGGGTTTTGATTTTAGTAAGATCATGGTTCTTAAGCGAGAGATGGCAGAATTTCAAGTCTTTTCCAATTCAAGAAGGGGGGTTAAGCACAAAGAGATTCTCCTGAATGAATCCAGAAAAAGCACGTTTGGATCCAGAAAAGAGGGAGAATCAATTCTTGGAGGCAGAAAGAGAGCAATTTTTGGAAAAGATAAGCTCGCCGGGGCTTATCAGGTTGACTACGAGATCGGGAACGTAAAGGCAGTTACTGAGAGTGACCAAAGAACTTCTCCAGGATAATCTGACTAATCCCTTGCCCTTGATGGGTAATCTGGCTCCTTCTTTCCCGGTATTTATGAAGTCATCAGCAGTGAGATAGTTGAGATGGGTGAAGAAAAGAGGTGAGTTGAACATGTGGCACAAAGCGCCAGAATTGATGATGATTTGATTTAACGGATTAATGTATTCAATCCAAGTAGTGAGCAGAGTCACGTAATGAGCGACTTCTTTTGTTTTGGATTGGGAGTTGAGTTGTGCTCTCCACCAAACTTGTGATTCTTTCCACCAGTCCGGAGCAAGATGTTTGTGAAGATTCCAGCATTTGCTTTCTGGATGGTCGGGCAATTGAGGGTTGTGGTATCCCCTTCTACATCTGAACTCCGGTGGAACTGGTTTCTTAGTTGGCCAGGAAGAAATAAGAGCTGTGTTGCCAAGCTTGGTTTCTTTAGATTTCACCTTAGTTTTGTTATCTAGCTGGGTTAGATGATTGAGAACAAGGTCCATGGTTACGAGTTTGTCTGAGTGCATGATTTGTTGACGCAAGGACTGGAGAGAAGAAGGGAATTTGAAAAGAATGAGGTAGGCAAGAATATCGTCAGGAAGATCTATTCCAACGTCAACCATCTTTTTGAGAGAGATTTTGGTTTTGGTTATGAATTGATTAATTGCGTCTGGTTTGAATTTTTGATAAAGGAACTCATTGAAAATTTGGGCTTGGTTGGCGGTTTGAGAGGAGGCAAAGCGTTCTTTAATTGTTTTCCAAAGAAGTCTAGCAGATGATATATTAGCTGGGTTCACTACATTGTTGTGGGTAATCGAGTCAATTCGTGAGAGCAGGGTGACTCTGGTTTCCATGTCATCAATCGAGCTGAGACCTTTTGAATCGTCTTCCAGGGCTTCCTTGATGCCTTTGAGTTCTAAAAGCATTGACATCTTGTCTTTCCATATTGAATAGTTTTTGTCAGTGAGCATTGGAACAGCTTTGAGAGCGGCCTTGAGAATTATTTGTTGGAAGCCATCATTGCTGGATCCCTCCATTGCTTCGGTTAGCTTTGTCGGATGGAAGTTTGGCTTTTAACCGTGTTGAATTTCTGTTAGAGACTTTTAAGAATATTTAACATAGAGGGCTGTGCCAAAGCCAACATCAGTTAGAGAAAAGAAAAGACAGATTGAAAGAGGAAAAACAAGAGAAGAGAAAAAGATTTGAAAAGAAGAGAACAAACATTGAGCAAGTGGAAGATGTTGAGGTTTCCAAGTTGATCTGTTATGTGGTTGAAGGTGGAGGAAAAGAAATGGAGACGTGATAATAAAAGACTTCAGAAGAGTTGAGAATGAAGTGTTAGACTTTGTTGATGTGATGAAGATGACAACAATTGTAAGTCTTACCAGTCAGGACTTGACAAAGAGTAGGAAGAAAAAGTTGAGAATTCTGATTTGAGGAGTTGTACGTGATTGGGTTTTTGGTTGAAGATAATCGGAAGAATCAGAGGTTCAAGTATGGAATGATGAGCCAAGAGAAGGAAAGAGAGTCGCGCATCGGAAGAGAGTAGAGCTAAGTTGAGAGACATGAATGTGACATGCAAGGGTGGACACATGACAGTAGCTAGAGACGCGCGGACATGAAAGAGACGTGGGTGAAACTGTAAAAGAGAAAAAGAAAAATAGAAGGAAAAACAGAAAAGAAGGAAAAAGAACAAGATAAAGAAAATGGAAAGGGAGAATAAGGAAAAAGAGAAAATAAGGAAAAAGATTAGAAGAAGAGAATTATTGAGGAAGAGAATAATTTATTCAACAAATTTTTGATCCACTGTGGCCTCAATGAATTAAAATTTTATCCTTCAAATACAAGAAAAAGCCCTTTGGTTTTTATATTCCATTGAAATTTCATTGATTCCTTGATGAACTTCATGGCATGGGGTTGTTATTCTTATTTGACCAATTGGCCTCTTTGAAAATATTCTTTGTATCATTGATTTTTCTGGTTTGAGCTGAAACAACCAGGAAATTACTTGTGCTATCCATTTTTTGGACCTGCTGAGATAAGTTTGATTGGAGAATTTTGAATTTCACATTGAATTTAGGGACAGATGAAATAGTAAAAAAGATCTGAAGTGAGCCATGAAGCAAGTTTCAAAATTTTCCTGTCAGCTCTATTGAGGCCCAAACAACAGAGCCAAAAACAGTTTACCTCTGTGGCGTCTTCAATGGCTTTTGCATTTATAGTCATAATCCAGGAAAAGGACAGATTTTAGGCTCAAGTGGAAGTCTCTGTGCTAAGTTGTTAGGAAGAATGAATGAATATTTATTTAGATATCCCACACAACCTAATATATGGGTTATATAAAGGTATCACATGGTATTTGGCCTGCAGTATGTGATATTTAGTATGGGATATATAATATTGGATAATTATTTATAAATCTATGTTTGCATATCACAATGCCCCCCCCCACAAAATTAGATTTTTATATTCAATAGAAGTAGTTTTAAAAATTGTGTTTTTTATTGAGGTGTAGTTTCTTAGTAAGAAAATCAGCCATTTGGTTTTGTGGTGGTCTTTTATACAAACACCCTATGAATAAAACTGCAGCTGGCAAGAAAGAGGGATGAAAATTTGGTCAAAAATAAACAAAAAATGTGAATGGCTAAAGGAAATGCATGCTACACATTTTTCTGAGTGCAGAAAGCTGATTTTCAGAAAGAATGGAGAATGCAGACTACTAAAAATGGAGGATGGGTATGGTCAAGAAAGGCACAAGTTGCAGTTACCCAAATGCAGACAACAATATGGCAGACATTGTGAGGATGGGAAATTAAGCAACAAATGTGGGAATGGATCAGAAATTACATTGCAGGGATTGCAGTCAGGATAAGTTCAAGGGGAAGAAGGGCAAGCATGCAGCTGTAGGGATCACATGAGCAGTTTCCATGGAACAATTTTTGAGGATTCCAGAGATGGAATTCAGATAGGGGGTCTACCTTGGGGTGGGAAATTATTCATGATGTTTTCAAATTTGCAGGAAGGTGGGAAGGGATTCTAGGGCACAAAATATGACTGCAGAAAAGCGCTGGAGAGTAGATTATAAGCAAGAATTTAAGGGCTTTTCCATTCTACTTTTATATTTACTATATAAGGGGAGTGTAGACAAGAGGAAAAGAGGCATGGAATGATCAAGAAGCAGATAGGGGGTTATTATTCACAAAAAATACTTACTCAAGATCAAAAAACCACAAATTTTGGAGGAATTTCCAAACAATTTTTCCAATTGCTTCCCTTATTAAATACTACTTTCTATGGAGATTCCAACTTTCCTCATCATTTATACCCAACTATTCCTACCAAAAAAAGATTCTGTAACAGATGCCTGAAGGAAAGACTGTGAAAGTGTTACCTGAAAATCTGGAGAGGACCAAATTTATTATTAGCTGGGGTTTTTGAACCACATTGTTGGTAGTTGTCAAATGGCTGCCCCAAATACTATAGCAAAACCTTATGTGGTTGTGAGCACAAATTATAGAGTTCAAGTTGCAAGGAAAATCCCAATGGGGCAAGAGGATCACTGCAAATCCAAATGCAATTTCCAAATTTTAGTTCAAATTCTCAAGCAAAGTGTCAGGGAAGAGTTTCCAATAAAGGGAACTGAGACAAAAATTCATTTTATAAATCAATCTCAGCAAAGTATGATTCAAGAACATATGAAATTAACTACCTGTGGAAAAAATATTCAGGAGGACTGAAGATTCCTTATAAGGTAATCTACATCAGTGGTTGAATGACTAGATAAAACCTGGTGGTGATTTTTCTACAGCTAGAAAATCAATGACACAATTAATAACAGGAATTGAATGATGGAACAAACTAATTTTTTGTCAAATATAAAAGCACTTATTCCAAAGCAAGTGTGGTGGAATGATGCATGATAAATTGGGCAGATGAAGGAATTATTTAACTGAAAGGAGGTGGAAAAGTGTATCCAAATGAACAATAGTGGCTGTTTAGTTAGTGGGTCTTACCCATTGGATATGTTACAACTAAATTCAGGTGTTATACAATGTGCAAGAAAAGGGACTCAAGTGACCAAATTGGATTGGCTAGATCCTTGAAGTGGATTTAAGATAAGAATGGAGATTTCAAATAAACTATGCCTAGAAAAAAGGTTGATTTTATGGTAAACTGTTTGTTAGATGGTACTGAAACTTTTGCAATTACTGACTGAGTTTACAAAGTTAGAAGGTAACTTGCATATGCCAGAGGTAGTAAGCAGAATGAAATTTTATGTTTAGTGTGATCTTAATGCCACACTTATTTTAGAATTAGGTAGATGATACAGAGAAAAGGTTATATTTTATATTGATTGATAACAATAAGCCTTAACTTGGAGTGTCAAAGTGGAAATCCAGGAAAACTTGATATTTAAGCTATGTATGAGATTGCTGAAAAAACAAAAATTGCAATTAATATTTTTCATACTGGAAAAGGACCCTTTTAAATTGGCTACTAGTAAGGCTTCACATTTATCAAAAAATAGAGAAGAGTAAATAGAGGAATTAGAATCAACAGCCATAGACCACAGAGAAACAAAAATCTCCATTTCCAATCCCAAAACCACAAATTCTGCATTAAATTTTGAGGTTTCCACAGTCTTCTGCTGTTTGAAACCCCATGATATAAGGCAGTTATGAAGGTTGATTAAGAAACCACAGATAGATATGTGGAGTTTTTACCCTCAGTCTGCATCAACCCACAGTTGCAAGTTGCTGGTGTTGGGGTAGAAGACCATCTCTTAAGACTTGGAAGTCAAGATGTATTTTATCACATGGTTTAATGCCAGCCAATGGTTCTTTGAGGGGAATTTTCTGTGAGGCAAGATTTAATTGAAAGAACACAATATATTTGGGTGGGTTCCCAGAGAAAATGAATTGAGAGAGCCAATAAAAGACTGGAAATTTTTGTTCTCAATGGAAGGAGAGTCTTCAGTTTTTTTCAGGGGACCTGTGGGAAGAACATTATAGCAGGAAAGGAGGGGGTATTTTGATGCAGAATTCTATTTTTCAATTACCTGATTTAAAAGCAGGGATTTATTTATTTTGAGTGTGTTTCCATTGCAGCAGAAGTTTATACCAACTTTTTTTGTTGAAGGAGTGTTGCCATTTCATTCTTAACTAAAATTTGAGGCATTGATGAATCTTTTCAAAAGCTTCAGAGTTTCTGCCAATAACCGGTCCATTGTTGATTTGAATCCAAAAGCCAATCATTTCCAAACCCTTTCAATATAATTAAACAGTCTGTGTGGCTGAATTTCCAGTAAACCCAAGCTCCTCCAGAACTTCCTTGAATAAAAACCACCAGCAGCCTGCTGCTTGTTGCATACCCTATAAGTAATTCTGTAGGAGAATCACCTTACCTTTGAGTTTTGGGAATACATGGATTGGGTGGTTGACATATAATTTACTGTGGATAGGATATTGGATATAAGCTGCCAAGATGTCAAAGATTTTCATGATCCAAAAATTTGAAAAAGCTCTTTCAAGGAGTAGGCAAAGCAAGGACAAGGAATCTGTTGGAGAAAAAATCTTGCAGAAATCCACCCCTAGTTTTTTTAAAAATCCTTTTTCAAAACAACAATCCTTTGGGATGTTGAAAGACCCATTGATTCTTTTGCTTAATGTTTAAGATTTATTTATTCCCAATTACTTTCATATAAGCAGTTTTGTTTATAATCTCCCACACAGACATTTCAAAGATGCAGTTGTGCCTCCTATAAAGGCTGCATGTTTCCAGAGAGGGAGTTGTCAATATAACAGGGTCAGTCCATTCCATGCAGAATTTGGATTTTTTTATTTGTGCATCTTTAAATTCACATATATCATTGGAGGGGAACTCACCTAGTTGTTAAGTTAGAGAAAAAAAAGGAAGGGTAAATTACATCAGGGCTTATGGGGGTGTAAATAAAATTTTTTGGGTTTGTATTGGGGAGGTTAGCCTAATCTTAATAGAATAGGGAGTTCCTGTGTTTCTTCCAAAAAAAAAGATAGACTTGTGAGTCATCCTGGAATCCAAGAAATACCATCTTTTTGTTTTATTTTTCAATCTTCAGATGATTCTCCTTGAGGATATGGGAAAGTGAAATGGATCCAAAGGGATGAAGGGTAACAGGGATGTACCAAAATTTTTATTGGAGTTTGTTAGTCTAATTAAGGTTGGAATGGGAATTGGGGAAAAATTTATTGAGGAAACAAGTGTTTTTTTAGTCAAGAAACCAGAAATCATTTGGAATTTGCAAATAAATTAGAATTGTGGAAGCCATGTTTCCAAGATTCTGGTTCAATCTCTCTGCTTTTCTAGTTTTCTCTATATTATAGGTGGAAGTGAAGAGAATTTTGGTACCAAAAGAGTTGAGTTGTTTGGTGAGTTTTTCAGTGTGTTATTCTTTTTAATTGTTGCATTTAATACAGGTTGGAGCAGGCTGGAGATGGTCCTTTAGGTATGAAATGGTCTGGAAAATTTATTTTGGTAATTTTTGCAAGTTTTTCATGGCATAGAAAAAAATTAAAGTAGATGGCCTATCATGGATAGTCAGGAGGCACTAGTTCAAAGATATTTTAGCAGGGTGTGGTCCTATTAAATCAGAAACAAGCAGGTCAAATTTTTTGTCTTTGGGTGTTGATTTGAGAAAGGAATCACGATTTTGAGTTGAATTTTCTGTTTTTCATGGCTTTCAAATGAAAAGGGTACAGTTTTTTTAGTTAGAAGGAGGGGATGTTTGCATGTAAGTATTCTTTGAAAACATTGTACAAGATGTGAACCAGAGCTCAATGGTAGAAGTAAGAGGGGGAAAGAGAGGAAGAAGTGAAAGAGAACAAACTGGGTTAGAATAAACAGTATACAGAGTAGGGATATATGGGATACAGACAAGCTTCTTTTTGATTAAGAGGTAGAAATGTGCAAAGAGAAAAATTCAAGAAAGAGAATATTTCCTTGGAAGGAAGGATGGAAGCCTCAGTTGATCAGGTGACCTAAAAAAACTACTGTCCAATGCATGTTGGTGAATTACAAAATATAAGTCAGAACCAGGGCCTCATGGATCCCAGAGCTGGATTTTTTAAACCTTATTGCTCTTCTTCCACCAATGGAAGGCATGAATGTTTTATCATTTGCTAAGCTCAGGTAGATGTTGATTAAAAAGGTAAATAAGAAAGAAAATAATCTAGGAAAATACTCACCAAGGATGTTCCCCCCGATTCAACAACTATTTTTTTAGGACCAGCAAAATATTTCACAGTGTTAGTCCTGGGGTTCCCCTGGGTGTTGGTTTTTTTATGGTTGGTGGGTCCAACAGTGTTCTCTCTATTGGAAAGAGAGGTGTTTGTGCGTTTCAATGGGTGATTCAAGTCATTTCATGTTGAGTTTTGTTGAAACGTGTTGTTCTGGGAGAATGGAGATTTGCATCAGATTGTAGGATTGGGCACTAACCCCACAGGTGGTTGGCTGATTTTCAGTATGAGCAGTTACCCCAATGAGAGGGTTTATTATTTTTTGGAATTGATGTCTGTTTGGAACACATGGTTTCCTCCATCCAGTTGGCAGACCTTGTCCAGTTATTCAATCTTTCTGGGAATTTTTATGGGATGAGTTGGGGTAAACCCATGGGTTGATGATGCGGATGGTATGGGGTTTATTGGTAGAGCTACCTCATGTGAATTTGCTGTAAAATGAGTTAATAATTGATTGGGTGATTGAAACAGTTGGTTTATTTATACAGTCCAATTGAGGGCTAATTTTCTGGAATATCTGAGACCAAGAGGTCCCAGATGGCAGAGGGGTCAGGACTTTCATGAAGGTATAAACAGTGTCTTCAGGAATATCCTGTCAAAGGAAAGAAAGTTTGAAAAATATAATAGAGATTTGCATGAGATTAGACAAGATGGTCCCATCCATATCCATGAATTTATGAAAGAGCTTTCCCCAAATTCTGACTTTCCTCATCCAAGTTGAGAGTTGAAAGTTTTTTTTTATTGCCTCAAACTCTTCCACCATGGTTGGACTCTTTGAGATTAATGGTCACAGTTCAGGGTTAATGGTCATTGTGAAGAATACTTTTGGTGCAATTTCCTTGTATTTCAACAGGTCCTGCAGGTTTGAAAATTTGGCTGTCAAGTCAGATATACCAAAAACTAGGAGGTCAATTTTTTCAATCCTGTTGATCCATTTGTCAATATTACTACCATTTTGCATAATTTTCCCCATTTCCTTAACATACTTTCTGGGGTAAGAGAGAAATTGAGCTTTTGAAGTTTTATTGGATTGATCAAACAGAAACTCAGCAGTTGCTTTTGAATTCATCAGTAAATATATACAATTTCAATTTTTTTTTTTTTTGTGCAAGTTAGTATGTATCAACTTGGCTGGATTTTCATGAGTGGTGGCTTTTGGAGGATGGGGTAGCTAGGTAATAATGGGTTTTCCTGGTTTCTCAGGTACCATTTGCAGTTTCATAGACTAGATTTGTTTTCAATCCCACTTTTAACTTGTAGTAATTTGGTAGGAAGAATGAATGATTATTAATTTATGTATCCTGTGTAACCTAAAATATAGTGAATATACAGGTATCATATGGTATTTAAAATGTATTATGGGGTATATAATATTTTATAAGTATGTATAAATCTATGTTTTCATATCACAACAAGCTTGGCCTGGAAGATTTCAGAGAAGCAGCTGGGAAATAGTTGATGCATTTACCACCATACAGTGAGTAGTGCATGTCAGAGTTAGAGGAGGCAGTGGTTGGCTTCCACCTACTCTTCCACCCCAGGGCCTGACCTGGATCTTCTGATTGAAGTGGTATTTTTTGATGCAAAAAAATACAACAAAACTAGCCTTGGGTTAGCCAAGGGTGAGAGTCTTTCCCCTGAGACAGAGCAGATTTTGATTTATAGTCACATGTATGATGTGACCCATGGTGTTCACTGACTTTTGATGATTGAAATCAGAGTGATAACCTCCAGGTTCTTTCCAACTCAAGGCTTCAATCACTCAACTTTGGTTGCAAATTGAGGACTCACAAAAGTGAGTTCATCAAGTTGATTCCAGTGAAACATTAAATTGTTCCAAAAATCTAATTTAATATCAAATTCAAGATGAAATAAAAGTCTTATCAGATGCAACCTTGTCCCAAAATCAGTCATCTACATTTCAAGCCGAGTCTTCCTCAGAATTTACACCCCCATTACTATTTAAAAAAGTCCAATGTTAAAATTTTGACCTAGAAACCCCCATTCACTACCCAAAATGGGTTGCGTGGCACAATTTGCAACCCATTTTGGGTAGTGAATGGCAAAAAAAAAAAAATATTTATTTATTTCATTTTATTTATATATATTTTTTTATATATGTTTATTTTTAATTTAATTAATTAATTTTTGATATATTTATCTATTTCTTTATTCATTTCATTTTATTCAAATTTATTTATTAATATTTTTTTTTGATATTTATATTTATAATTTAATTAATTAATCTGTTTTGTATTTATTGATTTATCTCATTTTATTTTTATATTCATATTTTTAATTTAATGGATTGATTTATTTTCTATTTATTGATTATTTATTTTTTTATTAAAATAAAACAAAGAAATAAGATAACAAAAAGTAAAAAAAAAAAGTTTAAAAAAATGTATATATATCCATTTGCAACTGAGATGGGTTGCAAATGGCCATTCACGACTCAGATGGGTTGCAAACGGTGTTTTGCGCCCTTTTTTAACCCCAGGGTTGCAAATTTAACATGAGACTTTGAAAAAAACAAATGAAATTAAACTAGAAGTGTGTGGGAAAGGTTTTTTGGGATGGAATGGTTTGATCAGCCTCCTTTTCTTTTCTGTTTATCTTTTGATTTAATGATTTGATTCATTTTTCTTGTTCTAGATGAAACTTGTAAGGAAACTTGTAAATATTACCAGTCATCTCTCTCATTAAAAAGGAAATCTGTTAAAAAAGCATCATTAGCTTCATATCAAGCAACGTTCTAGAGTTCTTGAAAAGCTCTGAATTAAATGGACTTGAACAAGGCTCTTATAACTCAATATGATTTTTATTTTATTTTATTTTTTTTGGAAAAAAAAATGAGTACCCATTTTGGATGGTCAACAAACACATTCAATCCATCAAATTTACCCAAAACATTTATCCCTTCACAAGAATGACTTGTAAAACTAAATTAAAAATAAATAGATTGCATGAAAACTTGACAAGAACCTCAGATTAGTAATTTGAAAAACAATTAACAATTTTTTTTTTTAACTTTGACTTTGACTAATGATGTTTGGACATCAGCTCAAAATCATGGTTACACAGTTGTCACTTTTCATCAAATCAGTGAAGAGTGGAATCTTGCCAAAAATTTAATTGGATTTTGGAAACTTCCTTCATCCCCCCCTCCTCCCATACTGGGTCATCAACTTATGAAAGACTTATTCAAAGGATGCAAGAATGGAATATTATTGATAAGGTTAGATCATTTTCAATTGATAATAATCTCATGATTATTGATTACCTCAACAATACTTTTTGGAGTTTTTTTTTTTTTGGATTTTTTCTCAATTCATTCTTTTAAGGTATCTTTCATTACATTGGATAATGGTATATCAAATGATTTTGAAAATTTTGATAATGGTATCTCAAATGATTTTGAAATTTCTTACCTCAAGGAAGCATGGTTTTGGAATGAAAAAATCATTCACTTCTCAATCCAGGCAATTATTTTCAAGATCAGATTGAATTAAGATCTCTGAAGATGGTGGTCAACCAGGATAAAAGAAGTGTAAATTCCATCAATGCAAGCCCAAACACAAGAAAGAAAGAAAAAAAAATGAAGAAAAATGAAGAAAAATGAAGAAAAATCAGAACCATTGAAAATTCCTTAAAAAAAGGGCCCCCCCCCCTCCAGTTTTCTAACTGACTGAAACTCCTGCTATGAGATTATTGAATTTCCAGACCTCTTTTCAAGTTGGCATCCAAAAAGCTTCCAATGATTTGATTCAAACTAATCTCATCTCTCAACTGAATCAGACTTGATAAACTGTAGCTTCATGAAGGATCTCTTGAAGTTGATTGACATGGTTACAACTAATCAGTGTGATCAAACGTTTAAACAACCTCCAACTTAATCTATATCTTGATCAAGTTCATCAGATTTTACATCAAGTCAGGATCTGTTAAAATATTTTGGAAAAAAGCACATAGATAAGATTCTCAAACCCAAGTCAACAAAAGGTTCTTGTAATAAGTATTGGGATGAGATGTCTCAAATCTTCTTTAGTATTCAATCCTCATGATCAGATGAACTACTTAGATTTCAGCCTTTAGAACAAACTTCAAGCATCCTTAACCCTCAAGTTGAAAGATGAGATTGATTTATGGATGAAATCTTCCACCCTCTACTAAAATTTGATGTCTAAGAACATACCAAGACTACCAAAAGAAGGCTTCAAAGGAGATGACTGTTCAAACCCATCAGATTCTTAAGTTCAACCCAGCCAGAGACTTGTTGAAAACTTGCACGAGTTTGTGAACTACTCCAGTTTCCACAATCAACCTTGATATTCCAACAGTTGAACTGAACCTATACCACTCCAAGAGCCACTGATCAAACATGATGAACCAGATGACTTAGAGAGCTGGATCGATAAATTTCACATCCTTGAATGTTGGAGAGTAGAGTGTCTTTTAAAGATCCCCAAAGTGCTCTAAATAGGTTAAGACAATCTTACCAGTTCCCGACGACATCAGTCACATCTGACTCGATTCCCGAGTAGTTTGCAGGACCCTGAACCCATCAAAGTGCGTATAGGTAGACACAGGACATCACTCCAAACAGTGGTCTTAACCTTCAGGAAATCAATCTTACATCATTCCTATTCCAACTGAACAATCCCTTTGAACTTTTTTTTTTTTTTTTTTTTTTTCCCTTCCTCCTCTTCATAGTTCTCCTTATCTAGACATACATACACTCCCCCTTTCAAATCTATCTTTCTATCGATTCCTCACGTTCACATCTCTCCTCTCTCCTATTCCTCTACTCCCCAATCATCTTCAAACCAATCACTATGGAGTGCTGAACAAAAATCGTTTCGAATCCTAACGGTTTTCAATGACAGAGTCGAAACGAACCGTGCCGACCCACCGAGACCCGGCTTCTGGTGGGTCGGGCACGGCACCCCGTTATTCGTGCCGACCCGGCCCACGACCCCCCATGACGTGCGTGTGCGCTTGAAAGCATCATCGATCTCCCAACTCGACTCCGAGCTAAAGAAATACACACATGGCATGAGACGTTTGGCTCTGATCGACTGAGTGAGTGACTCGGTGAGACGCTCGACCTCCGAAGAGCCTCACAAGATCCCGAGCCTCATCATGGGCTCTCGTCTTCGACCTGCATACCTACCTATGGGTAACTCTTGAGACCATCGATCAGATGACCATCTCCCCTCCTTCGTCTTCAAGTCTCGTCCATCCTCTGTTAATCGTGAGGTCATTGATCCTTCTCAGTGAGACTTCTTCATCCTCCATCCCTGTCTGTGCATATGTGCGTGGATGGATCTCTGGGACGTCCAAAGATCCCATCGATCGTCTACATTATGGACTCCATCGTTCATCTCCGACATCCATGCATCCCTTCGCATGATCCACGGTGTGTTGATGCTTGGTTGTGAGGACCGGTTCATTGTATACAGGCAAGAAAAATAACACCAAGCCGTCATGACGAACGAAGGACAGGGATGGGCTGAGCAAGATACATTTGAGTGAGATTCGAATACCTATAAATATATATATAGATCGACGGATCGGATCGAGATGAACAATGGATGGGGATGTGCATCGGCCAGTCGGGCAATATCAGGGCTATGATGCCGACTAAACCAAACGAATGTGAAGAGTGAAAAAGTTAAGGTGAAGGAGAGACAGGAAGGGGGGGTGAGCTTAAACAAGAGAGAGAGAGAGAGAGAAACACAAATTCCCAAGCAGAAAGAACCAAAAAAATAAAACAATGTGAGGATGATGTCGATCGTGAGGTTGGTATACACGTAAACGATGAGAAAGATAATCAAGGGAGAGAGACAGTGTATGTGTGTGTGTGTGTGTGTGTGTGTGTGTGTGTGTGTGTGTGTGTGTGTGTGTGTGTGTTAAATATAGAAATTACGGATTGGATTGAAGTCATCGATCACGATGGGTGTTCTCTGACCGATGAGTTGGATAGTGTTCGATGGTGATCACTCGATGGGGAATCGAGTGAGTAAAGAATCGAGTGAGTTGGTTGGATGGTCGCATCGAGAGAGGATGAGAGATATAGGTGCCATAGGGGATCTGAGTTGATCGTGATGGTTGGAGGGCGTGATGAGATGAGAGAGTTAACGAGCCGCCGAGGGGGGTTCACAAGATCAAGATACTTTGATCGATCCCCTCCACACGTTACCCGATCCAGTCCGACCTCGGATATCACCGGGCCAACGTCGGAGTTGATCTATGGAGAGAGCGAGTCGATCGAGAGGAGGTTCATCGAGTTTGATGGACTGATGATCATCGAATCGATAAGGATCCTGATGGTGATCCTGCTCTTGGTTGGAGATCAAGTTCGAGAGACCGACGAGTTCGAACTTGATCAAACCGGTCTGGCTGACGATCTCGATGACCTTCTCGATCAGACCAGCCAACCAGACGGCCGTTTGAAGGATGAAGCTCAGTTCTTCGAACTTATCCAACTCTTGGGTGTCGTTGAGATGATCGTAGGGGAGTTCGATGGCTAATCTGTGTAAGGTATTCCGTAATGGATTGAGTAAAGGTAGGAGGCCCGAGGCGGAGTATTGGGCCAGTGCAGCTGGGAGTGGGGGACTGAGTCGATCGGCAAGGGTCCACTTGGTACCAAAAAAGGGTATGCGTGGTAGCAGTAGTATGTACGTCATCGCAGAAGTGCGTCATCGGTGGAGGGTGTGGATTGGATGGAGTTGAGGGAGGGGGTAAGATAGGATGAGCGTGAAGATCGATGGAGGTAAGTTAGGGAAGGATGGAAGGGACTGACGACGGTATCGATCCACCATCGACCGCGTTGGGTGACGCCAGGGCCGAGATCGACTTGGATGAGACAGCGTTCGATGATCGATCCCCTTGCGAGGTTGAGTTCATACTCGGCACGTAGGGATGACCAATCGAGTGATTCAGGTTTGGGTGCCTGATGACGAGGAGGGTCGAAGGAACGAGAGATGGAACGAAAGCTGAGTTTGATTCGACTGTTGATGGACCTTAGGGATCTGAAGGAGAGATGGCTGAGCGCACTCGACGATCTTTGAGACGGTCGAGGTGGGGAGGCGGAGGATGAGATCGGGAGGCGAGAGGGAGGGGTGGAGAGATGATGATGATGATGATGATGATGATGATGATGATGATGGTTGACGGAGGAGGATGATGATGATGATGATGATGATGATTTTCTGGGGACTGAATGGTCGTCAGATCGAGTCGAGTTTGAGTTCTTGAGGAGAGAGGGATGGCTGGAGATGATGATATGGGGTGAATGAGCGATTGGAGTGAATGGTCGATGGGTGGTGTGCTGGTGGTTGGTCGATGATAGTTCAGAAGTGGTTGATGATGATAATCCCGGATAGTTCTTGACTGCTTCGAGGTTGCTGTAGTGATGATGATGACCATCCAGCTTCGGTTGGGCTCGATGGTGATGATGGTTTGAGCCAAGTCGAGTTCGATCTAATGAGCTCGATCGTAGATGATAGTTTCTTCTTCCTGAACTCGGTTGCTGCTCCTCCTCCTCCTCCTCCTCCAACTTCTGATCTGAGCTCAAGACGACCATCGAACACTTTCACTTCTCTCAGCTTTGGGGTCCTCTAATCACTAGATCTTCTCTCCTCCTCCGATCTGATGATCATCAGCTCCACTGGCGACGAGTAACTATCTATCTATAATCTACAAGCTGATTACAAATTAAATTCGTCTTCTTGACTACTCTGCGCTTCTCCTTCTCTAATAGCTATCAGAGAGAGCAATGGGCTCGTGGTCATTTACTTGTATCCCTCAGTCTACTCTCTCTCTCTCTCTCTTTAATTCCCGCCCGTCAGTCGAGTCGATCGAATTCGGATTCGAACTGGGAACTGATTGCAAGAATAAGTACAAGTGTTTAATTAATTCATGTCGATTTAGTCCACGCCAACTTCATGAATTGACTCACCCTGGGCGTCTAGCTAACTGTATCGATCGACTCGTCTTGCACAGCTTCTCAGGTTCAGGTTCAGGTTCAGGTTCAGGTTCAGGTTCAGGTTCAGGTTCAGGTTCAGATTCAGATTCACAGTCCTCGGTCTACGTCATCTCGCCAGGTCTGAGTTTCGACTATACAGAGTAAGACTACGATCGCTATCGACCCGCCTCCCCGCTGACCTGCTTCCTGCTTCAGCCGATAGATCTTCAGGCTTCTTTCTGCCTTCTCAACGACCACACCCGCTAGGCTAGGATCGTCCGCCTCAGCCGACTACATCCTTCACAAAGTTCCATCCAATTTTAAACCCAAAACTGTCTTCCCTCAAATCATCATGATCCATCTTGTCAAAGTAGGTTGGATCGAATCAGAACTTGTTTCAGGATCCAGCAGCTTATTGAGGTCCATCACTCTCATCTCAATTTCCATCTTGGCTTAGATTCAGAACCTCATGATTTGAGGCCTTGGATTGGGGTTATAAGAAAACATGAAGAAAAAAAAAAAAAAACAAAAAAAATGACTGAAGGAGATTTCCAGAGTATTAAACTCTCTGTCACACAGAGGCTTGACACAAAGCCAGGGTGGAAATTAACTAGCAGTAGGAAAAAGACTAGATCGGAAGGGATCCAAGAGGGATCAGGCTGAAGATTCAGCAAAGAGAGTAAAGACTCCAAGATGGTTAAAGGACCAAAGAGGACTCAAGATTGAGTCAGGATGGTACTAGTATGAGGAGGACTCCAAAGGTTGAGTAGACTGAAATTCAGGGTGCTAAACCAGTTCAATAAATTTCATATGGAGGGATTTGAAAGTGTAGGATGAGTCAGGTTGATATAATGCTATTCACAACCTGTGATACCTTGTTTTTGTAACATGTTCTTGAGACTTTAAAAGATGACCAATCACTTGGGTTGTATTATATAATCCAAGTACTATCTGTGTCAAAATTGTGACACTCTCTTTCAATCAGAAATTCAATTTACAATGATTGGGGAAGAGAGAGAGAGAGAGAGAGAGAGAGATAGAAAGTAATCATCAGAGATTCAAGTCCAGAAATGTATCCCTAAATCACATTGGACCCAGATGGGAACAATTTCATTAATTTTGAAATCTAGGCCATAAAATTCTTGGTAAATATTATTTGTTTTAAAGGCCTTGAGCCTTATGAACCCAATGAGGAACTCAAGGGGGGGTGGGAGGTAGAAAAGGCTGATCAAGCATTCTAATCCTCTTCTAATTCAATGACCAGTCCAAAGAATGGGCCCCTCATACTCAACAGAATTTCAATTTATTTGAAGGATGTATTGAATAAATCTACAATACTTTGAGAGATTCCAATTTTAATCACCATGAAGTCCCTAACAAGCGTGGGGCAATAATCTTTTTTCTTTTTTTTTGATTTCAGAAGAAGAAGCCACAAGTCTAATTTTTTTAAGGATACAAGGAATTAAATTGGTTTTGTATTGAAGAACTTTGGAAATCTATTATAAATGGTCAAAAAAAGTGCTTGAGGGAATTGACTCTTATAGTTTTGGAAAGTTTTTGAGAGGGGATTGGATGAGGATCAGATTACCCATACCCAATTCTATTTTGTACTTAATATTCATCAAAATCCAAATTTTGATGGATCTTTTAGGTACAACACATCAATTATTTTTTTCCCCATTTGATCTTCCTGTAACATCCCACAAACTTGTTTTTAAATATTTCAATAGATTCATGAGTTTTTCCAGACTTGTGATTGAGAAACGGATGAGTTTTTTTTCTTATGAAATCTTAAGTCCCAATAAACCTAATTCATAACATGAGGGCATATCATGAAATTTAACTACCCCCCCCCTTTTTGGGGAAAAAAAAAAAACTTGAAACGGCTGCTTTCAAGAAATATCACCAATCTTTCAAAAATCATCTCTCAATCTGAGTGTAAAATAAAAATAGGGCATTATTTTTCTCACACATCTAACCCTTTATTTCACGCATTTTGACTTTGGTGTGATATGGAAAGAGATTGTGTTTTTGGTAAAATTCTCTGAAAAAATATAAAATCCTCCCCAAAAATCTTGCTCCAAGTTCCGGTGTGGAATTCAGAAGAGAACTTCTTCTTTAATGGTTCCCAAGTTTGGAATTTATTGATCCCTTGCGTCTGTAAACCCTGAGTGCAACTGTTCACCCTACAACTGAGAGATAGAGAGATGAGTGCAAAGAGTCCTTTCAACCTCCTGTGATGATGATGTTCCTTCCTCCCCCCTCCTACATCCGGGTTGAGGGTTTTGTTTAAGTAGCCTTCCCCTCAACCCTAACCTAGGTACAACCAAAAGCAAACAAGAATAATGAAATACAACCCATAAGTACAGAACCCTAGCCCAACCCTATCCTTCCAACCCCATCCCATGACCCATATCCCATCTTTATTTCCCGCCTGCCATTACATTGTGGAAACAAAAAGGGTAGAAATCCCCTATTTGTCCTCAAGTTCAAGAGTTAATGGTCCAAGTGTCTGTAAGGAGGTTGGATGCAATGAGTTAAAGAGAGAGTGAGAGAGAAAGAAAGAATAATCAGATGAGTTCCTTGTTCCTTGTTCCTTCAACTCTTCCCATCCTCTGTGATAAGATAAGATCCCCTGCCCCCTCCCCTTACAACCCAGATTTGAGAGTGAGGTATTTGAGTTCTCCCTCTCAACCCTAACCTAAGTACAACAGCAAGTAAGCAAGAATGATGAAATACAATCCCTAAGTACAGAACCCTGGCCTGAATCTTATCTCTCCACTCCCATAATCCATATCCTGGATCCCCTGCACCATATCACGTCTGTATTGCCCGCCGTTCCAGATATCCGGGGTGTATCTGTGTGTCTTGCAATGCGCAATCCGCATGGTCTGTCTGATCTGACCCAATCCGCCTTTTGCCTGACATTCCAGATATCCGGGGTGTATCCATGCAATCCAATCTGCGCATCGCAAGACACGTGATCCACGCGGTCTGTTGAATCCAACCCAATCCGCCTTGGGCCTCCAATGCTGAGCCCGGTTTGACTACTGCTGAGCGCGCTGTGGTGTCATTATATAGCCTTGGGTCGGGGACTGTGTCGCGGCCTGCGCGCTCAGCATCTGGTAGGTTAGGCTCAGCAGTTGGAGTGCGCCGGTTCTCAGCAGTAGCCGCTGCGGGTTCAGCAGCAGCCGCTGCGCGCTCAGCAGTAGGCGCGGCGGGATTGAGCACGCGACTGCGGGCCGGGCCTGACTAAGGGAGGCGGGCCGCGACCCGCTTGGATGTCTGACTCATGGATGGAGCCGGGCCGATCGGGTTCTCGGAGCGGCTAGTCGGGGAAGGAAGAAGCGGGGCGACAGCGGGGCTATATGCGTGGCAGCCGCGCGCAAGCGCGGGCCGGCCACGGGACGGGAAATTCGCGACGGCGCGTCGGGTGGATGCGCGCAAGCGCGGTGGATCTTGGGTATCGCGCGGCGGAGGGCCGCGCCACAAAAAGACAAACCGGATGCGCGTAATGACAGGCGAGCTGGCGGGGGTAGGGTATGGGTATGGGTTTAGGGATAGGTTAGGGTTCTGGGTCTAGGTTTCCTTCTTCATGGTTGTCAGTCTGTCTTTGTGCTTGTGCTTAGGTTAGGGTTGAGGGGGAGGGCTCAAATACCCTTCCCCTTGACTTCGGGTTGTAGGGGGGCATCCTCCCATTCTACTATCCCATTTTTCATCATCCACCATCTCTACATCTCATTCTCTCTCTCTCTCTCTCTCGGAGTAAAGGAAAGGAAGCATTCTCGGTCTTACAGACGCTAGAACCATCGATCCCGTAACTAGGGACAACTTTGTGAGGATCAACCTCTAAAGTTTCCACATCTGGGGGTCTGGCCGGGAACTCTCGATCCGTTCTCAGTCTCTTGAAGATTACGCAGAATGCTACCGACAACCACTCCGGGATCCAATGCTCCCCTTCCCTACCCTCCACGCCCGACTCCCGTCTCTGCTGTTCAACCCCCTCCGCCACCGTCCGCTCATGCTCCTAGAGTCAGCGGGTTCGCTCCTCCCTCGGAAGGGTCGTCGGACATGGCGGTAGAGGCCCCTCGCCGCGTTTGGTTGAGGCCAAGGGATTTCCCCCATCTTCGGTTCAGTACTTTGGATGTCGAGCGGTTCCTTTCTAGGTTCGAAGGGATCGCGGACTCGGAGGGCGCTTCGGGCGCGGATAAGGTTCGGACTATCGTGCTGTTCATTACTGAGGAGGAGAAGCTGCGGGACGTGGAAGAAATGGTTGGATACGAGAGGCAAGACTGGGGGAAGTTGAAAAGCGAGATGTTGGCGAGGTGGGGAAGGCGTGAACCTTGGTTTCGGGAAAGCGACTTTGATCGAGCTGCGGAGGAGGCGATCGAGAATGGCGGGGTGCGATCGCGCGAAGGATTAGTGGAATACATGTCAAGGTTCGAGCGAATCTACGGGTACCTTGTAAAGAACGAGGTCGTCGCGGGTCAGACGGGTGCCATGAAGCGGGCTTTCCTGGGGGGTCTCGCGCCCCAGCTTCGTTCCAGGGTGCAACGATACCTGTACGACCACGGCCTGGTTAAGAGGTCGTTGGATGGGAGCGTCGCGATTCTCCCCGATCTTTCGGTTATCCGTCAAGCCGCGGAAAGCGAAATCGATTTGGACGAGCTCATCGCGGATACGGCACAAACGTACCCGTCTTCCTCCAAGAAATTGGTCACGATCTCGGCGCCGGCCCCCGACCAAACTTCGGCCGCGCGGCCGCCGACGCCCTCTCATGTCGGACTTTCCCAGCAGCCTCCGGGACCATCTGTCGGGGAGATAACGGAGATTCTGCGGGACATAAGGGTTTTCCTCAACCGGACACCGGCTCCTACAGCTCCGGCAGCCGCACCGTTTCCGGCGGCTCCTTCTCAACCGCGCGCGGTGCCGCCTCACATGGCGGAAGGGTTCCAGCCTCCTAGCGGATCGTCCGGATTGTACGGGTCGCCGCGATGTTCATATTGCGGGGTGAGAGGGCACTGGAAGTCAGTCTGTGAGGATCTCACTCGGGACATGGACGAAGGGCTTGTTCGCGCATCCGGGATGACGTACATATTTCCGACGGGTGAATCGGTGGATCTGACTAAGGACAAGCCGCCACCAATGGTGCAAGTGTGGGAAAGAGCGAAGGCTAAGACCAAGACTGCTCGGGTCTCGCTCGGGATTGTCACCGCGCCCGGAACATGGGTAGCTCCGAGGGTGGAGGCCGAAGTCAGGGCGTTGGCGACAAATGAGCGCATCGCGATGGATGTCGACGAGCGATCAACGGCTTCGAAGCCAGTCGCGCGAGTGCCGATTTCGGACGGGCCGTCCTTTAATCCCGTGGGAAAGAAGAAGGCCGCGGACATCGTCCGGAGGGTAATGGGGAACAACTCACCAATACCCCTGACCCTACGAGAGCTAGCCGCGGTGTCCCCCGCGGTCGTCGACGAGATGGTCCAGGCCTTGAAAGATTGCGGTCAGGGTCGGGTGCCGACGACGGTTCAGCGGGTTAACGTGGCGGAGGAGGAAATGGATCCCGAGCCGTGCCGGTCGAAGTCGGTATCCGTCCCGCTCGCTTATGTCGCGATGACCATCGCCGGGCGGAAGGTGTGGGTGATGGTGGATAGCGGGTCGATGGTCAACCTGCTCCCATCAAGGTTAGTGGACGAGCTTGGTCTGGTGCGGAGGAAGTGTGCGATGGGTCTTCAGGCGTTAAATGGCGGGGAATGTCGCGTGGACGGGGTAGTAGAGGCGGAGGAGGTGGAAGTTGCCAAGGTCTGTAAGCCTCTGTCATTTCTCTCAGTGGAGTGCGGAGACGTGATTCTAGGACGGCCATTCATGTTTGGGTTCCGAGCCCAAATGGCCTTCAACGCCGAGGAAGGAACGGAGGCGCTGACCGTCGAAGACTCGCTCGGAGCACGGTTCAAGACGACGATCTGCGATCACGGGAGAGGGAAATGGGTACAGGACCCAATGTCTGGCGGCAACGGAGAGTCCGGCGCAGGGGTTGACCGTAAGGGTTACCCTGCGGAGGATTTTTCCTAGTCGGCCGCGGGAACCGTGCGGAGCAGGCTCCGGCTCTGCACGGGCGGCCGACAGATGAGGAGCAGGCGGGGGAGGACGCGCGTGTGGCGCAGGTGCCGGAAGTAAGTCCCATTCCTCAGTATGCATCGCCGGAAGGCTCTACGCTTCGAAAACCCTATCATCGTGCCACAGTCGTGAGCAAAGGCGAAAGCCCCGGTCTGGTCATTACTAGGACTTACGACGGCGACGATCGGGTCTGGATGGCGCGGTGCAATGCGGGCAAGTACAAACCGGTAGCGCGAAAAGTCCGGCCGCGGAACGAGCCAATGCCTCAGGGGCTCAACGGACCCTTACGACCGATCGCGTGGTCCCGCGACCCGTGGGAGACGCCCCTTAGGAAGAATGGATGGGTAACGCGGTCGGCGCGAATCACGGACGAGCGGGTGGACGCCCTTAACTTCGGACCGACGGGATGGCTGAGTGCGGAGGAGATGGATCTGCTGGTGTCGGTATTGGTAATAAGGGAGAAGGCACTTGCTTTTGGACCGGACGAGCGCGGGTTGTTGAGAAGTGAGATCGGGGACCCTTACGTTATTCCCACTGTCCCTCACGAACCGTGGCAAATCAAGCCGATTCCGATCCCCCGTACCGTTCGGGAGCCCTTTCTGGAGCTGGTACGGGAGCGCGTGAGGACGGGGCTTTACGAGAAATCCACGTCAAGCTACTCGAGTCCTATCTTCGCGGTCGTTAAGCAGGACAGGAAGTCGCTAAGGATTGTTCACGACCTTCAGAGGCTAAATTCGTTCACTATTCGCGACGCGGGGCTTCCCCCGCGTGTTGAAGAATTTCTGGAGTCAATGGCCGGGCGCGCTTGCTACGGGCTGGTGGACGTGATGGGGGGATATGACCAGCGAGAACTCCATCCTGACTCGCGGCCACTGACGGCGTTTGAAACCGGGCTAGGAAGGATGCAGCTGACGCGGCTACCGCAAGGTGCAACCAACTCAGTGGCGGTATACCAAGCCCAAATGACCTGGATACTACGCGACAACCTTCCGGAAGGCGTGCAGATCTTCATCGACGACGCTGGCATTAAAGGCCCCAGAACGGACTACAAGGGCGCGGTCTTAGAGGATGCACCCGCGATCCGGCGATTCATCTGGGAATACGCGGAAACTCTGGAACGGGTCCTCTTCCGAATTGAGGAGGCAGGCCTTACTGTGTCCGGGAAAAAGTTGGCGGTCTGCGTTCCGGCGCTCGAAGTACTGGGGCATGTCGTGGCCTACGACGGGAGGCGAATAGCGGAGAAGAAGCGGAATAAGGTTCTTGAATGGCCGACCCCTCGGACAGTGTCGCACGTCCTGCAGTTTCTGGGGTTGTGCAGCTACGTCCGCATGTTCATCGAGCGGTTCGCGGAAGTAGCGAGCCCAATGCGGGCATTGACGCGTAAGGGGGCGGAATGGAAGTGGACCGAGGGATGCGATGCCGCTTTCGCAAAGCTCAAGGAAATCGTGGGGCGCGACATCGTCCTTCGGAACCTCAATTACGACGCCGGGGGGATACGCCTGGCGGTCGACTCTAGCGAGCTCGGCGCGGGGGGGGTCTTGACACAGGAGGAGGACGGAAAAGATAGGCCGGTGCTCTACGAATCGATTACCTTTACCGCGACAGAGAGTCGGTATTCGCAGCCGAAGCTGGAACTGTGCGGTGTCACCAAGATCGTACGGCGGTTGCAGCACCTTTTGTGGGGCGTGCACTTCGAGCTCTTGGTTGACGCGGAGGCCTTGGCGCGAATGATCAACTCACCAACGCTGCCGAACGCGCCCATGACCAGGTGGGTAGCGTTCCTCCAGTTATTCTCCTTTGACGTGGTGCACATCCCGGGAAAGGCGTTCACGATGCCGGACGCGCTGTCGCGGTACCCGCGGGACGACCCATACGAGGGGGCGGAACCTTTGGACGTGGAAGCTCCGGTCGTTCGGGTAGCAAAGACGGAGGCGTCGGTTTGTCTTCCATTGCGTCAGTCGGGACGTTACGCGGTCTTGTGCTCTTATCTGCAGGATCTCCGGTTCCCCGAGGGCACGACGGAAACGGTCACCCGATGGGTGAGGCGAAACGTTCTGAACTTCTTCTTACAGGACGGTCAGCTATGGCGGCGGAGCGGCTCCCTGCCTCTTGTTGTCGCGACTTCTAGGGCCGACCAGGAGGTGATTCTAGGAAGCCTGCACGATGACCTTGGTCATCGGGGTGAGGTCGAGACGGGGAGGAGGGTGAAAGCGAGGTTTTGGTGGCCGGGGGTCGTTCGCGCAGTGCGCGACTGGGTAAAGTCGTGCGAGGCCTGCCAACGGCGAAGCTCGAGGCTGCCCAAGGAGGTCGGCCACCCCACGGGCGAGGACGCGCTGTTCGGGCGCGTTTCGCTGGACGTGGTCCACATCAAGGCGGGTAAGTTTGCGTATTTGTTGGTTGCGCGCGACGATCTGTCTGGGTGGGTGGAAGCGAGGCCCCTGGCGAAACTATCGGCGGAAAAGGTGGCTCAGTTTCTGGAAGAGGACTGGTTCGCGCGCTACGGGTCGCTTCGCTTGGTCACCGTCGACGGAGGGGCGGAGTTTCAGGGACGCTTGATGACGCTGGTGCAGAATTGTGGAGCGAAGTTCGGCCGCGTGACGGAATACTACCCGGAAGGCGCGGGGATGATCGAGCGGGGGCATCAACCAATCAAGGATGCCCTGGTGAAAATGTGCGGCGAGGACGGCAAAAGGTGGCAGATGGCACTCCCCGCGGTCCTTTTCGCCGATCGGATCTCCGTGAAGCGCTCGACGGGGTATTCGCCTTACGAGTTACTCTACGGGCAGCGGCCCGTGCTTCCCGTGGACATCGAGCTGAACACGTTTTTGGGCGTGGATTGGTGGAAGGTTAAGACGTCCGCGGATCTGATCGAGGCGCGCGCGGAACAGCTCCTTAGGCGTGAGGAGACCTTGGAAAAAGCCGCGGAGCGGTTGAAGAAAACCCGGACGGCGTCAGTCCGCTATTGGGACGAGCGCTGTTCCCATCGGCTCCGGGATCCGCTGCGGAAGGGGGACCTGGTCCTGTTGTATAATCGGAGTCTGGAATCCCAGTGGGGCCGGCTTTTCGCCAACCGGTGGAACGGGCCGTACCGCGTGGCCTCTAAGTTTTTGGGCGGCAGCTACGGGCTCGAGGAATTGGACGGGACGCCGCTTAAACGGAAGGCCGCGGCTTCGCACGTAAAACGCTTCTTCGCGCGCGGTTCCACTTCCTTCGACGAGACGGCGAGCGATGATTTGGGGCCCGGGGGGGAGGCGGCCTCGGAGTCGGACGACGGCGCGGATCGTTCGGACAGCGAGGTAGCGGCGCGCGACGCGCGACCCCGGAGAAGTAGGAGGTTGCAGACGGCTGGGGACAGCTGTCAAGCTGGGGGGGGCGCTAGGTGGTTAAAGCTTGATTTGGTAAGGGGGTGTTCTAGCCGGTTCACAGCCGGGACAACTAGACACCCCAGAATGTTCGTTTCCTTATGTTTTGGTTTGGGCTTGGCTTTGGATTGGTACTGGCTATGGGTTATTTATTGCAGGTACGCGGGCGCGGCGTGGTGTCGGGCCCGCAAACGCGAGGACGAGCCCCGCTCACGGATAGCGGGACGAAGAGCTAACTAACTGCAAAAAAAAAAAAAAAAAAAAAAAAAAAAAAAAAAAAAAAAAAAAAAAAAAAAAAAAAAAAATGGAATGAATGGAATAATAAATATAGGATATTTTGTTTCTCTTCTTTGGATTTGGGCTGTTTTCTTTCCTTTTTTTTTTTTTCCTATTTCTCTCCTGTTTCTTTCTTCAACGGACGGGCGCGACGGTCGGGGATGGTATGGACGCGGATTTAAGCTTAGCTTGGTAAGGGGGTGCTCTAGCCGGTTCACAGCCGGAACGACTAGACACCCCAGAATGTTCGTTCCCACCGCCTCTCCCTTATACTCCCGGTTGTGAGCGCGCGCTGTCGGCGCGGTGTTTGTTTTGTTTTGTAGAACGGGTACGGGGAACTGTGTGGCAGTCCGTCTGGGGCGGTCCAGGTACCTCTTTTGTCGGGATAACTGGTCACTTACGGTCTCTCACAGAGGGAGCGCGCAGACGCGGATCTCAACCTCAACCTCACTCACACTCACTTTTCACCCGGACGCGCGGACGCGGCCCTTTCGTTTCCTCGCGCAGCAATATATATTTCTCCTACGAACGCGGTACAACAATGGGACAAGAGAGTACACGGGAAAGGAGAAAAGGAAGGGGGTGAGGGCGTCTAAGCCATTCGCATCATCTCCTCCATGTCCGCCCTCGATGATGCCAGAAGGGCCCGGTAAGACGCCAAGAACTCGCGCCGGGATTCGGAGGATTGGGCTCCGGGGGTCGCCAGGAAGTTGCGGAGCATCGCGGTCGACCTTTCCGCGAAAGCCTCGAAGCCAGCCGCCGGGAGTGCCATCACGACCGGGATCTCCGGGATCTCAGGGGAGTTGGAGGAAGGCGGTGCCGGTGCTGGGACGGGGCTTGATCCGAGCGGACGAGGAGGTGATGAGGGGGTCCCTGGGGCATCGCGCGGAGGGCTCGGTCCATCTGGGGGCGACGACGGAACAACGATCGGGGACGGCGGAGGAGGGACCTCGGGAGTAGTAGGCCTCCCGTCCGAGACCACTGGTGACGCGGGCGGCGGTGGAGTACCTTGTGGAGCTGGGGCGGAAGGAGCCGGTGTAGGTGCCGGAGGGGGAACCGGGGCTGCGGCAGCGCGACGTCAGAGAATCTCATTGAGTCGCGGGTCCCTCGCGCCCTCCCTCATCCGAACACGGTCCGACCAGAATCGTACGGCCCTCCGATAGTCGTCAACGGACGAGAAATCCTCCTTCCGCGGCGGTCCCGCGCGGCAAAAGGGGGAAGCCGAGTCGCGATCCTCGCTCGGCGGAGGGCGACGGGACGGGGAGCCCGGCGGAGGGAGTCCACGAGTCCTCCGAGATGGTGTCGTCGTCCGAAACCACAAACGGGTCCGGACAAGCCCTTTTGCGCGGCCTGGGGCGGGAGCCAAAGTTGGGTGGAGCTCGGGGCATTCGATCGCTAAGTGAGCAACGGCGATGGCCGCGACGGCAAGCGACACAGGCGCGTCGACCAGGAGCGATCGAGCACGCCTGCCCGGTCCGGGCGCAGAATTCGCAGGGGAGCATGACGGCGATGAGTGTGGAAGGGGAGTTGGTGGAGTGTGGTGGAGTGTGGAAAGAGGAGTGGGTAGGGAGGAGCGGGGTGCGGGTAGTCGAGGTGGCGATGGGAAGGGACCTCTGGGGACAGAACTCAAGTTGGGGGGGGATGTGGTGTCATTATATAGCCTCGGGTCGGGGACTGCGTCGCGGCCTGCGCGCTCAGCATCTGGTAGGTTAGGCTCAGCAGTTGGAGTGCGCCGGTTCTCAGCAGTAGCCGCTGCAGGTTCAGCAGCAGCCGCTGCGGGTTCAGCAGCAGCCGCTGCGGGCTCAGCAGTAGGCGCGGCGGGATTGAGCACGCGACTGCGGGCCGGGCCTGACTAAGGGAGGCGGGCCGCGACCCGCTTGGATGTCCGACTCATGGATGGAGCCGGGCCGATCGGGTTCTCGGAGCGGCTAGTCGGGGAAGGAAGAAGCGGGGCGACAGCGGGGCTATATGCGTGGCAGCCGCGCGCAAGCGCGGGCCGGCCACGGGACGGGAAATTCGCGACGGCGCGTCGGGTGGATGCGCGCAAGCGCGGTGGATCTTGGGTATCGCGCGGCGGAGGGCCGCGCCACGAAAAGACAAACCGGATGCGCGTAATGACAGGCGAGCTGGCGGGGGTAGGGTATGGGTATGGGTTTAGGGATAGGTTAGGGTTCTGGGTCTAGGTTTCCTTCTTCATGGTTGTCAGTCTGTCTTTGTGCTTGTGCTTAGGTTAGGGTTGAGGGGGAGGGCTCAAATACCCTTCCCCTCGACTTCGGGTTGTAGGGGGGCATCCTCCCATTCTACTATCCCATTTTTCATCATCCACCATCTCTACATCTCATTCTCTCTCTCTCTCTCTCTCGGAGTAAAGGAAAGGAAGCATTCTCGGTCTTACAGACGCTAGAACCATCGATCCCGTAACTAGGGACAACTTCGTGAGGATCAACCTCTAAAGTTTCCACAGCGCAGCCTATCCCAACTTGCATCCATAAAGGAGCACCACAACATCCACCCGGTTTGTCCTTCTCATGAAGCGGCCCTTGTGCCATGCCCAACTTGGAGCCCCCTGCGCATGTCCGCATCTGCCCAACAAGCCATTCCAGATATCCAAGTTACATCCATGCAATCCAATCCATGCGTCCAATCCAATCCAATCTGCCCTGCATCTCCAGATGCTGAGCCCAATCAAACTTCTTCTGAGCCCATAGCATGGCTTACTGCGGCAAAGCTGCATCCATTGCTGAGGGTGCTGCCTCTGCTGAGTGCGCAGCGCGCAGCCAATTCCAACTTGCGTCTATAAAAGACCACCACATCCCCCCCCCCAACTTGAGTTCTGTCCCCAGAGATCCACCACTATCTCACCTACCCCCAGCTATCCCCAGTTATCCCATCCCCTCTCTGCACCACTACACCACACCAAGGAGAAAACCCTACCACATCCTACCCCTTCAACATGTCCTGAACTTTCTGCAATTGGAACAGCCTCTCCTACCACATCCTTCCGGGCCGGCGCACCTGTGTTCCGTGCCAAGCTGGCCACCGTTGCTGTTCTTTATCCAACAGTATGCCCCGCAACCATCCTCAAGGTTGTCCGCACAAGATGTCACGCTTTGAGCTTAAGGCTTATTGTCTTCCTACTTTGACACACTCTTTTTCTTCAAGTACCATCTACCTCAGTCCATAAGCGTGACAAACTAGAAGCACAACATCAATGGTGCCTTCCACTTATCAACTCTGGCTTGCATAAAAACCTTTGATTCTTGGTGACTGACTCAGCATTGACTTGCAAAACTTGCAGTCAACTCTACCTAGGTCAACCATCCATTCGGGTTCTGCCCTTTTCACCCTGGGTATCAATAACCCTTGGGTTCCCATTTCTGGTCACAGGCTATTGCTAGTTTGCACTCACGCTAGTCAAACCATCTCAACTGTATAGTTTGCAAATGGACTAGTCCCTTACCCTGCATAAACTAAACCTTCATATTTGCATTGCTTCTGATGTCATTCCCTCATTTCTCAACTTTTACATTCCAATGCATTCGTCCCCTATTGTCTTCCACTTATGCTAAGACCTCAGAAAAAATTCATACTGTCATTTCATTTTGTACTCTTTCCATGTCATTCATTGCCTCACTGCTTGGAACTGTAGTTGACCATCCATCAGGTTGTATCTGGTCATCTTGGATTACCTTATAAAGGCTATTTTTTTTGCCTGAGGATTGTCTCCTCATTTATTTAATTTCATACGTTCTTGCATTTGCTAAATCCAGTCATCACATTGGGCTTGGGTTTGGTTTCCTTCCATTGGAACATTCATCCCTCTTGCTGTGTGTTAAGTTACTCCACCATAAGTTTGAACTTTGCAGTAAGCCCTTGCTACCTTGCACTTGCCCTTGCACTCAGATTTCCTTTTGCGCTCACAATCATCTAAGATTACCCTATAGTATGTGGGGTGGTTGTGTGACACAAGAGGACACGTTGAAACTCGTTTGTGGTCTTGAGAAATGACAACATCTCCACTAATGAATGTACCCCGCCTGTCTCACCTTGCAACCAACTGCAACGCGCCGCTCCGCACCCTCCTTTGCACAAAATCCATGACTCGGGCTGGCCATTCCGTTGGTCTGGACCACCGCGGTGCCAGGACTTCCCCAATTTCACAGCTTATTGGAACACCGCTCACAAGTGGGCCGCACGGGCGCGGATAAACAAACTGGCAATGGACCTGCAGATATTCAACCAACTAGCCACACCTCCTCCACCGCCACCGCATCCTCCCACACCCCCGCAACCTGTGCCTCAATCTCCTACTCCTCCACTGCCACCATGTCCTCCCACTCATACTCCTACAGTGCCATCTCCATCACTGGCTCCTAGGTTGTTACCGGAGCCTGCGTGCGTGCCAACTCCTGTGGTCATTGAGTTGTTGCTGGAACTCCTCCGGCTGCCACTTCCACTTGCAAGGTTTGAGGCAATGGTGAATGACACCAATAAACCACTCCGGTGCTTCCTAGCGGTTCCCCATGCTCACACCACCGGTGCGCAAAGCAAAGCTCTAGCGGCATTCTGAAACCTAGCCGCAGAGGCTTGCATGGATGCGGAAGAGGTGATGAAGACTTTGCCAACATAGGCAGATTTCCCCCCTCTCCTTTTTTTCTATCTTGTTTCTATTCCCGCACCTATCTTTGCAAAGAAAACAGACTTTTACTGCAGCAACCTAAGTAGCCTTCAAGCTAGTCAGAACCTTGAGAGAAATAAGAACCACGCCCAAGATCCATGCTTTGAGAGAAAACCTGCATTTTGAGAGCAATCCACAAGAGTGAGAAAATCTGCACCAAATGAGAGTATCTGCTGAAGGTACCTGGACCACCCCAGACAAACTGCCTCACAGTTCCCTGTACCCATCTACAGAACAGAGAGAGCACAAAGAAAACCCTCTGGGCGCACACATCCTTCAGAGAGAAAGGAAGAGAAAAAGAGTATCCCCCACCCATCTATACCTTCCATCCATAAGATAACCAAAGAAAACCTGAAAAGAGAGAGAGAGATTTTTTTTTTAGCACCAACCCATTGCCAAGCCCGCGCCTTGCTCTTCAACCCACATCTGTTTTGCACCACGTGCTTCCCTAGTTCCTTGGATCATCCATCAGAATTTTTTCTTTTCCCAAATGAGGGGCTTGTCCTTGTGTCCGCAGACTTGGCTTTGTGCCGTGCCCATACCTAAAAGAAACTCATAACCTGTCAGCTTGCTACTATTGCAGAGCAAGCTTCAAAATTAAAAGAAATAACATAAAAATAATAATAATAAAATTAACCTAAGAAGGAGAAGGAAAACCATAAATATTATTTCAAAAATGAATTCTCCACCCAAAATTAGGTAGGGTCACTCACTGACCCCACCCTTGAAATCCAACTCCTTATAATTTTAAATAATTAAGGAAAGAAAAACCAAAATACCATGGCACCAATATTGAACTTTTTGGCCATTTAAACATTTCACATGTATTGTTACTTATAGATTTCACACCTAAAATTTAGTCAGAATTGAGGTGTTGTGTATATTTTAGGAGTTACAGATGGAAATGTGTTCTGTCACAATTCCCGCACGCAGCTGCGGCAGCCAATGCACCCACGCACGGCTGAGATACAGCCCTTTCACTCCGTCAAGGTTGTGTACGCAGCCACGGGCCTCTGACAAGTATGCAGCCGCGGGACTACGGGTTGACAAAGTGACAGGCGGCCTGAGAAAACTAGGTACTGCGTAAACATGCTAAAGCCTACACAGGAACATTCTACATATGTATTAAATGTTCCCGTGGATAGTAGATAGTCCAAAAGTTGATAAAATTATATAAAAATACTTAAATAACATTTATACGTATTTTTTATTCAATATAATTCAAAGTACCAAAAAATTTGAAAATAAGACAATGACTACTTCTAAAAATATATTAAAATACTTTAATATACTATTATGAGAATTTCTAGACATCCAAATTTTTGTGACATACTAAGAAAACTTATGATGTAAAAATATTACATGAATACCCTTGAATTACATTTTTAAGTAATTATTTTAGTAAATCAACTGAATTTTGAAAATAAGGAGTAAAATCAATATCATGACTTTACTCCAAATATTTAATACATAATGAGAACTCACCTGAAATCAGAATATCCTTAGGAATGTCTATTAAAATAATTATTAACTTACTGGGAACATTTACCAAGGATAATTAATTAAATAATAAATAAAAAAGGACAGATTAGTCTTATTCACACGTCCAAACATCAATTATAAAGTAGAATAATTCCAATACCCTGTGGAATTAAATTCTACCCGTGTTACAGCACCAAGAACATGTGACAGGCTACCACTGGTTACCCTGCTAGCCTCAGTGTCTGTCCCTTTGAGCCCCTGTACCCCTCAGAAGGACAATATTGGGACTCCAAAATCTATAAATAAAGAGCTCTTTAGAGGATATTGGTACCTAGAGACCCAGTTATATTTATACCCAGAAACCATGCCAAGGTAATCAAATACTTATAAGAGGTAATTAAGGGATTCATGGCTTAGTCTGATTAATAATATCTGTCCTCAACCTTCTTTTTATCATTTTAAACTGCTTAACAACCTTATAACCCCAGTATACAGGTTTAACCCATCAGTGCACGTCCCAAACAGATACCCAAAGGATTTAATAATATAACAGTGATTTTGTATTATCCTTTCTCTGTTGTGGCAGCTTGGTTACAAAGCCCTGACACTTCACCGTTTATTTTATATACATATTATCTTTGGGAAAAATATCCTTTAAACTAAAGGGCCCAAAGTAACCAGGCCTACATGTTTTCATACTGAAATCCGTGAAGAGAGGTGTTAAAGATCCCCCATATAATTGTGGCCCCTCTATAAAAACATTTAATAATCAATTTATCTATATTGATTTATAACAATAAACCATAACCAAACCAATTAACCTTGCAATAAGCTTTATCCAAATATTTTACAGATTTTTGCTGCATTTATTAAATAATATATTTATTATTTATTCTATCACCTCTGGTAGCTAAAGGATAGCAAGGGTCTTGGCATCCAGGAGGCTGACATAACCTAGCCAGAAATAATCCCAAAAAGCCAATCCAGAGAGAAGGAAATAAGAAAAAAAACATTCTGGGGTGTCTAGTTGTTCCGGCTGTGAACTGGCTAGAGCACCCCCTCACCAAATCCATTCAGATCCCCTATTCATCCATTGTCCCCCCCTCCACCTTGGCTGCTTTTCCCAGTGGTCTGAAGTTGTTTACTCTGCCAGACGCAAACCCCACGCGCGGGCTTGTCCTTGGACAAAGGATCCGCGTTGTCATCCCCTTTGCTATCCAAACCAGCTGTCTTGTCAAATGAAGTTGAGCCCCACGCAAAGAATTGCTTCATGTGTAAAGCCGCGGCCTTCTGTTTGAGCAGAGTTCCATCCAATTCCTGCAACTGGTAACTTCCTCTGGCAAACTTGGAAGTTACGCGGAAAGGACCATTCCATCAATTCACAAACAGCTTCCCCCATTGAGTTTCCAGGCTCCAGTTGTAAAGCAGAACCAAGTCCCCCTTCCACAATGGATCCCGGATTTTGTGCATGCAGCCCTTGTCCCAGTAGCAGATGGACTTTGTGTGGGTTGCCTTCAGCCTTCCAGCTGCTTTCTCCAGCATCTTGTCCCACTGCAGGAGCTGCTTGGCGTAGGCATCCACTAGATCCACGGCCGTCTTAACCTTCCACCAATCAATACCCAGAGAGGTTTCCAGCTTGATTTCAATTGGAAGCACAGGTTGCTTCCCAAATAGCAGCTTGTACAGCAAATAAACTGTCAATCTCTTTACCAAAATCCAATCCGCAAAGAGGACTACCACAAGGGTTTCCTGCCACCGCTTGCCATCCTCCCCGCACATTTTCACCATTGTGTCCTTGATTGACTGGTGACCGTGCTCAATCATCCCTGCACCTTCTGGATAGTACTCCGTCACTTGCCCAAACTTTTCTCCACAACTTTGCACCAACTCCGCCAACCATCCCCAGAACTCTGCGCCCCCATTGACTGTTACCAAGTGAAGTGATCCGTAACACGCAAACCAGTCTTCCTCCAGAAACTGCCCAAATTTCTCCACCAAGAGCTTCACCAGCGGCCGTGCTTCCACCCATCCCAGCAGATTGTCACGCGCAACAAGGAGATACGCAAACTTACCTACCTTGATTTGCACAACATCCAGAGAAACCCGCCCAAAGAAGGCATCCTCCCCTGTGGGAATACCTACTTTGCAAGGCAGTCTTGCACTTCGCTTCTGAAAAGCTCTGCACAACTATACCCACTCCCACACCGCGCCTACTACACCGGGCCACCAGAACCTAGCCCTCACCGGCTTCTGCGTTTTAACCTTGCCGTGATGGCCAAGATTGTCATGCAGACTTCCCAGGATTACCTCCTGATCCACCCTCAACATGCTGACCACAAGCGGTACCAGTGTGCTCCACCGCCACAGCTGTCCTTCCTGAAGGTAGAAATTTCCCACTCTCTGACAAATACATCTAAAAATCTTGGCTGGCGTATCATCTGGAAACCAAAGATCCCACAAATACAAACTGAGGACCACGTATCTCCCAGATGGCTGGAGCGGAAGTCAAACACCTACTTCCACCACTCCTACTTTAACCATTGGAGCCTCCACATCCAGTGGTTCCGTGCCTTCATACGGATCATTGCGCGGGTAACAAGACAGCGCGCCCAGCATTTTAAAAGCCTTCCCTGGGACATGTACTACTGTGAATGAAAACAACTGAAGGAATGCAACCCACCTGGTCATATGCACGTTTGGCAGCATTGGCGAATTGATCATCCATTCCAGTGCCTCCGCATCTACCAGTAGCATGAAGTGAATCACCCATAGCAAAAACTGGAACCTCTGCACAATCTTAGTGACCCCACAAAGCTCCAGATTTTACTGCAAATACCGTCTCTCCATTGGCGTAAACGTAACAGACTCATAAAGAACCGGACAATCTTTCCCCTCATCCTCCTGTTTCAGCACTGCCCCTGTGCCAAGCTTTCTTGAATCCATGGCCAACTGAATTCCCCAGGCATTTTAATCCAAGTCCCGCAGTACAATATTGCATCCAACAATCTCCTTGAGTTTGCCAAAGGCATTGTCACATTTTGAACCCCAGGCCCATTCTGCCCCCTTATGCGTCAATGCCTGCAACGGACTAGCAACCTCCACAAACCGCTCAATGAACATCTGTACATAGCTACACAATCCCAAGAACTGGAGAATGTGCAATACATTCTTTGGAGTTGGCCACTCAAGGACTTTGTAGCACTTCTTTTCTGCAATCCGCCTTCCGTCAGAAGCCACCAAATTCCCTAGAACCTCCAGCGCAGGTACGCAGACTGCTAAAATTTTCCCCAACACCGTGATCCCCACTTCCTCAATCCAAAACAAGATCTGTTCCAGCGTTGGCGCAAATTCCCAGACAAATCAACAAATTCCTGGAGCATCAATAAGCATTTCCCCTCCTTAATCCATCTTTGGGCCTTTGATGCCTGCATTGTTGATGAAATCTGCACCCCCTCTAGAAGATTTTCCTTCAGAATCCAGGTCATCTGCCCTTGGTAAACCAGGACCAAGTTAATTGTGCCTTGCGGCAGCTGTGTCAGTTGCATCCTGCCCAATCTGGTTTCAAAGGCAGTCATTGCCTGCAAACTCTGATTGAGTTTGCACTGATTGTATCTGCCAATCACATTCACCAACCCATAGCACACGCGCCCCGCCATAGATTCCAAAAACTTGTCCACACGCAGAGGTTGTCCCGCGTCTTGGATTGTAAACAAATTAAGCCCCTTCAAACCATGAACAATCAGTAATGACTTCCCATCCTGCTTAACCACCTCAAAGATTGGACTCAAGTAACTTGATGTCAATTGCTTTTAAAGGCCCTTCCCTACACGCTTGCGCACCAGCTCCAAGAAGGGCCCCCAAAACTCCCGCAGAATTTTAATTGGTTTGATCTGCCAAGGCTCATGCAGAAACGTCAGAATCACATAAGGGTCTCCTATCTTGCTCTTTAACAGTCCCCCCTCTTCAGGTCCAAACGCGAGCTCTCTTCCCCGGAGGACAAGTACCAACATCAGAAATTCCCATTCCTCTGCGCTTAATCAACCCTGCAGTCCAAAGTTAAGGGCCGCAACTTGCTCATCCATAATCCACTCCAATTGCATCACCCATCCTGACACCTTCAGTGGAGATTCCCAAGGATCCCACAACCAAAGGATTGGTTGCAGTGGTTTGTTCAAATCCTGCGGTATTGCTTTGTTCTGGGGATGGACCTTCTGCAAAACAGGCTTATACTTCCCAACATTGCACCGCGCCATCCGCACGCATCCATTACCATAGGTCCTAGTCAAAACCAAACCACGGCTTTTGCCTTTGCTCACAAGTGTGGCACAATGATAGTTTTTTTGCAAAGTACCTCCTGGCAATGCATACTGAGGAAGGGGACTTACTTCCAGCACTTGCGTGTCCCGCGCTTCCTCCCTACTTCCCACCTGCTCCTCACTGGTCAACTGCCTGCACAAAGCCAGATCTTTCCCTGTGCGGTAACCTTGGCCAACTAGTCAAAATCCACCTCCGGCCTACCCTTGCAAACCAACTCCGCGCCAGGGTCCTCCTCTTCTTCTCTCACCAAATCCTGCTTCCACTTCCCCAACCCTTGATTGAAGATTGTGGTTTTAAATTGCCCACTGGACAAATATTCCACCATCAACACTTCTGTCCCCGCCTCTGGATCAAACGTCATTTGCGCTTGGAACCCAAACATGAATGACCATCCTGAAATAGCCTCCCTGCAATCAACCAATAGAAAAGAAAGTGGTTTACAGACCCTTGCAACCTCAACCTATTCCTCCTCCACAACCCCATCCAAGCAAAATTCCCTGCCATTAAGGGGGCAAAGCCCCATTGTGCATTTCCGCCAAACCAATGCCAATTCATCAACCAATCTAGATGGAAGAAGGTTCACCATAGAACCGCTATCCACCAGCGCCCATACCTTCCTCCCAGAAATCTTCATTGGAACATAAGCCAGCAGAGTTGAAACCAATATCATCCCTGCTAGCTTGCGCTCCACGTCATCCTAAGCCAAGTTCACCTGCTGCACCGTTGGAGGGATCCTATTGTGTCCGAAATCCTTCAGCGCTTGAACCATCTCATCTACTACCACTGGCAACACCGCTGCCAACTTCTTAAAGGTCAAGGGAATAGTTGTTTTTTTCCCCATCACTCTGCGCACAATCTCCACCTCCTTCTTCTTCCCTGCTGGATTCACTGGCTGCCCATCATCCAATTCCAGAATGCGCGCAACTGGCTAGGAGCTACCGGCAGTACCCGTTCTTTGGCATTCACATCCATCCTTTCTACCACCTCCGGCTCCTCTGTTGCTAGTACCCTCACTTCTTCTTCCAAGCGCAGTGGTTGCCATACCCCGGGACCAGTGAAAATCCCAAGAAAAGCTCAAGAAGTTACCCCCAATTCCTGAACTTGTGCACGCACTTGCTCGGTGATGATCAGATTCCCAGGTTCAGTGGAGATCTGCTTGCCCATTGGGAACATGAACCCCATTCCCACTGGTCAAACCAATCCCGCCTTGAGGTCCCTTGTCATTTAATTGCACCCTGACTGCCAATTCCCCTTGTCCCCGCAGTAATTTCATAACCGTGGCATGGGTAGATTCAACGGCAGAAGCGGTCCCCCCATGTGAGGAGGCGGATTGTGCGGTGCTGACAACATTTGACTCAGTAAGATCTGTAAATCCTTCATCAATTCCGTCATCTTGCTAATCTCCAGGCTTGGCGTTGGTGGTGTTGCCAGAGCATGTTTTGTTTTTGAGGGGCCTACAACCAGAGCCTGCGTCAGCGCTGCTGGATGGTGAGAAGCAGACTTCTTCAACCACATTGGGAACAACCTTGCGGTGTCCTCCATCAGTTCCTCCAGATCCAACTCAATCTCCACCTCCAAATGGATGATCAGGATGTCCGGAAGAAGCGCAATACTCCCATCCAACAACCTCTTTACCAAGTTGTTGTTGTACAAGTGCCGCTGCACCCGCGCATGGACTTGGGGACCAAGTCCACCCAAAAATTCCCTCTTCATTGCGCCCATCTGCCCCTCTATCACCTTGTTCTTTGCCAGGTAGTGGTAGATCTGGTTAAACATTGCTAAATACTCCCCTAATTGTGCCCGCTTCCAGACTCTACCATTTGCGCTTGCTCAAAGTTGCTCTCCCAAAACCAAGGTTCACGCCTTGCCCACCGTGCCAAGATTTCCGCCTTCAGTTTTTCCCAATCAAGTTCCTTGTATCCTTCCATCTCTTCCACATCCCAAAGCTCATCTTTGTCCGTAATGGAAAGTACAAAGAGACAAGCCTTATCCAAACCTGTTGCACCTTCTGCGTTGGCAATTCCTTTGTATTGCACAAGGAATTGCTCAACATCCTCAGTGCTGAACCAAATGTTTGGATATTCCCGCGGCCTGATGCAAATGGGCTTTTGATTGGTGCCATTTTCAGAGCTAAGGACACTGTATCCCACCCCTGATGAAGGTTGCTTTGGACAAGCCGGTGTGGAAACTTTTGAGGTTGATCCTCACGAAGTTGTCCCTAGTTACGGGATCGATGGTTCTAGCGTCTGTAAGACCGAGATTGCTTCCTTTCCTTTACTCCGAGAGAGAGAGAGAGAATGAGATATGTCCAGATGGATCCTTGAATGCCGCCCCCCTCCTACAACCCGAAGTCGAGGGGAAGGGTGTTTGAGCCCTCCCCCTCAACCCTAACCTAAGCACAAGCACAAAGACAGACTGACAACCATGAAGAAGGAAACCTAGACCCAGAACCCTAACCCATCCCTAAACCCATACCCATTCCCTACCCCCGCCAGCTCGCCTGTCATTACGCGCATCCGGTTTGTCTTTTCGTGGCGCGGCCCTCCGCCGCGCGATACCCAAGATTCACCGCGCTTGCGCGCATCCACCCAATGCGCCGTCGTGAATTTCCCGTCCCGTGGCCGGCCCGCGCTTGCGCGCGGCTGCCACGCATATAGCCCCGCTGTCGCCCCGCTTTTTCCTTCCCCGACTAGCCGCTCCGAGAACCCGGTCGGCCCAGCTCCATCCATGAGTCGGACATCCAAGCGGGTCGCGGCCCGCCTCCCTTAGTCAGGCCCGGCCCGCAGTCGCGTGCTCGATCCCGCCGCGCCCACTGCGGAGCCCGCAGCGGCTGCTGCTGAACCCGCAGCGGCTACTGCTGAGAACCGGCGTACCCCAACTGCTGAGCCTAACCTACCAGATGCTGAGCGCGCAGGTCGCGACGCAGTCCCCGACCCGAGGCTATATAATGACACCACACCGGAGGAGGGGTAACGTTAGACAACCCCAAAACAGTCAATGGGTGGTACTGGGACATTGCACTTGTTATTTTTGAGAGACAAGAAGCAAAAGTTTACTTCCCAGTGTGGTGCTCTTTCATGGACGCAAGTTGGGAAAGGCTGCGCGCTGCGGATTGCACGGATCAGAAATCTTGCATGGATTGGAAGGCTTGCACAGATTGGACGGCTTGCGCGGATCAAGCGGATCGCGCATCGCAAGACGCGCGGATTGGATCACGCGGGTATGCCCCGGATACCTGGAACGGGTTTCCGGGCGGACGCATCATGAGAAGGACAAACCGGCAGGCAACACGGACGGGGCATGGGGAAGGGGAGGTGGAGCATGGGTTATGGGGCAAGGGTTGGAGGGGTAGGGTTGGGCTAGGGTTCTGTGCTTAGGGGTTTTATTTCATCATTCTTGCTTACTTGTGATTTTACTTAGGTTAGGGTTGAGAGGGAGGACTTAAATACTTCACTCTCAACTCCAGGTTGTAGGGGGACATCACTTCAGGACATTGGATTATCACATCATCACTTCATCAGACTATCACTTTTGGCATGACTGGATTATGATTGGATTGGATTGGATTGGAAAGGGAGGAATTCATCTTATTTTTGCTCTATCACTCCCCCCCCTCTCTCTCTCTCTCTTGACCGGCTGCATCCAATCTCCTTACAGACGCTTCAATCAATAACTTCCAGAACTCAAGGACAACTTCAGGGGTATTCCCTCTTTGGTTTCCACACCGGCGAGACCCCCAGATGTGGAATTCAGAAGAGGACTTCTCCTTTAATGGTTCCCAAGTTTTGAATTTATTGATCCCTTGCATCTGTAAACCCTGAGTGCAACTGTTCCCCCTTTGACTGAGAGATAGAGAAATGAGTTTAAAGAGTCCTTCCCCTCCTCCAACATACAGTTTGAGCGTGCGTTTTAAGTAGCCTTCCCCTCAACCCTAAACTAGTTACAACCACAAGCAAACAAGAATAATGAAATAAAACCCATAAGTACAGAACCCTAGCCCAACTCTATCCTTCCAACCCCGTCCCATGACCCATATCCCATCTGTATTGCCCCCCTGACATTACGTCCACCCAGTTTTTCCTTCTCATGAAGCGGCCCTTGCGCCACGCCCAACTTGGAGCCCCCCATGCATGTCCACATCCGCCCAACGCGCCATTCCAGATATCTGAGGTACATCCGGGCAATCCAATCCACGGGTCTTGCAACGTGCAATCCACGCAATCCATCCAATCCAATCCAATCCGCCCCTTGTCTCCAGATTCTGAGCCCACAGCATGGCTTACTGCGGCAAAGCCGCACCCATTTCTGAGCGCGCAGCGCGCAGCGCGCAGCCAATTCAAACTTGCGTCTATAAAAGACCACCACACTGGAAATTCCACTAGCTCTTGAGTCACACTCCTGTACCTCTGCAATCCTTATTCAAACTCCACTTCCACACCCAAGCTGGAAACCACTAAAGCTAACCCGCAATGAAATAATAGTAAATAAACAAGACGGACTCCCCAAAAAGCTCTGCGCTTGAACTATTTCCCTAAATATGACCTCCAAGAACTCTTGCTGGTAATTACACTCCAAAGTAACAGAAGAAAAGAATATAGCTATAATTTTGCTTTGATAATCTCCAATAATGATCTCCAATGATACTAATCTCTGATGATGTTCTCAATAATGATGGCCCCATAGTCCCTATAATCTCCAATGAAAGAAAAGCTTCCTTATATATACAATAAATAACAAAGGAACGTAAACTGCTAATGAAAGACTCCTTTTCCCACTGCCTCCATGCAATCTGCACTGATCCTCCTTACCCAATCCGATGATCTGCAGTATATTTGAGGATCCTGTTGGCAATTCCCCCTAAAAGTTGAGTTGCGCCAATGCATAACTAACGGCAGATCCTTGTTCATCTTCCCTAGCGGATCACTCCCGATCCCGCATGCGGCATAACTACAAATCTCCAACAACCTGCATGCTGCCTCCTCAACTTTAGCCTTCATTGCCCCACAGCGCTCCACAATCTCAGTGCATATACCATAATTGGCCTAATACGTACTACTTAGCTTTGATCACTTGCTTCTGCATTAGTAAACCCACAGCCGCAGAGGGAAATTTATGTTTGACCACACAATTTCCACAAAAGGCAAAAACTCCGGCCCATTCTTTTCATTGTGCCCGCAAAAAGCGCATGCCACACTAATGCCAAGCCCTTAGCTAATGTACTCTGGAAAAGACAGTCCGCCAACGTGCTTCTCTGAGACTATTTTACTTTGGACTTCCAACCACAGCTGAGCCGCTCCAAGTCAAATTTCCAGTGCTCAGCCTACTTGCCTCCATGTCTATAAATAACCACCACAGCATGGTTGCACCCCTTTGGTATTTCACACAAAAATAATTTATTTCACACAACTTTAAAGAATTGATTTTTTTTGAATTCTGACTGCGCAGAGCTCTAGAAGGGGTTCTTAAACTCCTAAAAAAAATCTTTTGTAATTTTGGAGCCATTAGAACCCCTTCAAAAATACAATCAAAAAATGAAGAAATTTTGCAAAAATAAATTTTTGCATGGGTTTTTGGATCATCATTTTGGCTATTTTAGTTTTTTTTTTGGTTATTTCAGCTGCCAGAGCTTTTTTAACAACATTCATAGATTCTTTAAATATTTTTTTTCATATTTTTTGGATGTATCCTTTCAACTTAAAAAATTCCTTCAAAAAACACAAAAAATCAAAAAAAAAAAATCAAATTTCTCTTTGGACATTTGAATCCTTTTATTTCCCTTTTTATTTCATTTTTTTGTGTAATTCAAGCTATCAAAAATTAAAAAAAAAAAACATTCAAAGAGAATTAACTATTTATTTCAGATTTTTTGGATGTATTGTTTACCTTAAAAAATTCCTTCAAAAAAGCAAAAAATTCAAAAAATTCAATTTTCTCATTTGACTTTTGGATCCTAATGTTGGCCATTTTGACTTTTTTTTTTTTGGTGTTTCAATCTTTGAGAGTTGTAAAAAAACTATTCAAAATATTTTCAAGAAAATTTTCAGGATTTTTGGATGTCATTTTTGACCTTTAAAAATTCCATCAAAAAACCAAAAAAATTGAAAAAGTCACTTTTCTCACTGTATTTTTGAATCCTTTTTTTGGCCTACATAATTGTTTTTTTGGGTTATTCAAGATTTCAGAATTTTTAATGTTTTTTTTTTTTAAAAAAAAAATCATTAATACTTTTTGAAGATCATCTGCATTCTTGCATACACCTTACAAGCTTCATTCAAAAAATTAAAAATAAAGAACAAATATGGATAAAAATATTAAAATTTATTCAACCATGATTGGTTTTATTTTTCTACTTGATTTTTGTGGAGGGAAAAAAACCTCATTAACAAGATCCAAATTTCTCTGAACAATGGTTTTCCAATATTTGGAATCCTTTGTCACAAAGGTTTTCCAAAGTGGATCTAACCTGGGAGCTGGCCAATGATCAGACTTGAACTTGAATGAGACTATATGTTTTGATTCTTCTAAAAGAATGAAGAAAATAGGAGAAGTTTTGGAATTTGGAGTGGGAGGGGAATTCAGAGGAGGATAAGTGCAAGGCATTGAAGAAGAAAAAAGAACTACTGGACACTTATATGTTTCAGCCAGAAGGAAACCATGGCATGGAAATTTAATCCATATATTTATGGTAGCTGGGCCATAAAGGTGGTTCAGTTGCCTTCTTGCTTCTTGGAAAGTTTCACCCCAGATATCATGCAGTAATCTTGTGTCCTTGAAGATTGGGTTTGAATCAAGCTCTTTCACCATTTCTTTTCCGACTTCAATCCAGTCTTCTGAGATCCTCCCCAAGCAAATGGCTGCTGCTCTAAAGCCACAGTTACCAGCGCCTATGACATCTTGAACATGGGAGATATGTGGAATGGCTGTTTTGGGGGAAATGGAATCTTTTTATTGGAACTAAAACCAAAAATCAGAATTTTTTATAACAGAAAATATGGACTAAAGATAATACTCACTTCTTCAATTGATAATTTGTCAAATATTCCAGAAAAAGAATAAGATAATGTGCAGGAAACCTAGAGGGAAAACCCAACATAAATCAGACAAAATTAAAAAATGAGAAAATACCAAATGTACTCACTTTCTCACTGATTGTTGGGGCTTCTAATACCTTCCCCCCAGGAGAATGGTAAGGACCATCACCATCTTCATTGGATACATTTAGTCTCTTGATTCTTGTCAAGGATTGTATTCAGGAGAAGCAACTTGCTTATTCACAATGGTTCCAGACCTCTGATAAAGGTTTTAATTAAAAAATTAATGTAAAAAAATATCCAAAAAATTAGCCAAAAATAAAAGAAAACAAAAGCTCACCATCTTAATTAAATCCACATCTGGCAGCTCTTCATCTTCTCAATCTTCCCCTTCATCCAAATCTGGCACCTCTTCATCTTCTGAATATTTCTCTTTGGTCTGAAATTCACTCTATGTTAAAAAAATGACAGGGACTTATTAAAAAATCAACCCATTGCAGAAAACAGAATTATAGTTATAAAATTACCTCTTCCTCTGAGTCCTCCTGCTTTTTTCCCTTCTCCTTCCCTTGGATGGCCTTACACATTCTTGAAACCTGAACACATAAGAAAAAAAAATTAATTATGAATTTTGATATATTCTTTTTTCCAAAAAATTTGTGAATGACCTTCAAATTTGCTATGAATTTCTTCTTTGGCCTTCCTCTCCTCTTGGGTTCTTCTAAATATTCAATACCAGATGGATCTCTTTTTCTTGAGGACTGAGAGATCTTCTTGAAATTATTGGCTGCTCCTTTGGGTCTTCCTCTAACTTTGGATCTTTGAGTGGAATTTGGCTCTTCAATTGGGGTAAGTTGATATCTTCCACTGTACAGCTTCATACTTTCACCCAGGTAATATAGCTATCCTCCAGGTGGCAACTTGCTGAATTCTTCAAACAGTTTAGTGAAATATAGTTTTCCATTGATTTCTTTTGTTTGAACTTCAATTTTTCCTGAATCTTCAGTTGATTCAGGGTTCACAGTTAACTGGAGAAAGGAAAATAAAAATAAATCAGGACATTATTCATTTGAGCTTGAATCCCCCCCCAAAAAAAAGAGAGAAAAAATTACTGAGATGGGAGCTTTGACATGCCATTGAGGATGGAATCATCAAGTTGGAAGAGTTTTACCTTTATTATGGCCAATTTGACTTTGTGAACACATGGTATACCCATGTAAGAAGAGTAATCACACTTGTTGCCATTGGTGGAAGAATCAGGAACTTGATGAGATGAATGAATTATTTTGAGGGAAAAGTGGCTGATCTTTCCAGAAAGATGATCCACACAGTGAGGCAATCCAATGGGATGCTTGAATTCTTGCTGAGAGACTTCAATGGCTCTCTCATGGGTTTGGATGGTGATGGAACTGCAAATTTTTTGAAATACATTATAGAAAGAGCCAATAGAAGAATTGATGAATCTTTCAATTTAGGCACAAGAACCTTCTATTCTTTATGTACTTGTGTTTCCAAAGTGAAAGTATTTTTTTTCCAAATAGGAGAAAAATTTTATTTTTAGAGGGATCCAGTTTTCAAGAAGTTAGTCAGAAGTGGGAGGATTCCAGACCAGAGAAAGTTTTGTGAGTTTTTGTGATAGCTTCATTCAGATTTTGAATTGAGAAAATGATGCCATTGTTTCTGGAATAGCTTCCATTCATCTTCAGATTTAAAGTACTTCCTGCAATGAGTTTGAATATTCTTGAAAATGTGCCAGACCCAGAGAAGATGATGAGAAGAAGGGAAAACTGATTCAATTGAGCTAATAAGTGCTTTTTCCTTGTCTGTCAAAATCACCCTAGGTTCTTTATCTTCAAATATTTCCTTAAGTTGAGGCAGGGCCCAATCATAGTTCTGTTTTTTCTCTTGAGATAAGAAATAGAATGTAAATGAGAAGCTTCTAGCAGAATTGTTTATCCCAAGAATTTGAAGAAGGGGCATTCCAAATTTTTTGTTTTTTTATGTACAGTCCATCATAATGAGAGTAGGAAAAATTTTGAGAAGTTTCATGGAATCAGGGTGTGAAATAAATAATGAATTAATTTGACCATCCAAATTGTTCATTTTTTTGTAAAAAGAAGAATTCCTGAGTTTCAGTATGAGTTCTTCCACAGGATTCTTGCCATCAAGGGCATTGTTTTGTATTTGGTATCTTTTGTTGTAAATTTTAGGGAGATTTGTATAGATAGGTGATAATGAGCTTTGTATAAGAGAGTTGAGAATTTTTAAAGGGGGAACTCCTGCTTTTGATAAATTTTCAACCACCTCCTTCTTCTCCCCTTGGATTCTTCTGTGGATGGGATGAGTGGAAGAATCAATGGAAGGTGGATGGTTGTGCTCTGGAAATATAACCTTCACCACCCAAACACCCAATCTTTTAGAAAAATTCCCTGATAACCTGAAAGGAAAATTTGTCTTTCTTGATTTTTTAATTTGGAGGTATCTTTTCTGGGTTTATATTCCCCAGATTTATCAAATTGGTAAGTTTAGGCCTGATTCTTGCAATTTGATACTCTAGTTGATATGGCATATCCATGGGACTTTGCCCATGATTGGATAGCCTCAACCAGCTCCTCCTTTTGATTATATGATAGCTCAGGAGGAGGAGCCAGAGGAGTGTAATCAAGAGTTTGAGTAGATGGATAAGGAGAAAGGGGATTTGAATCACTAGTTTGATTGGATGAGATAATGGAGGATGGGCCTAATTAAACAGTTGAAAAAGTTCTGAAAAGTGGGTGGATGTTTTCTTGATCCATTGTAAAAAGAGATTTTTTTGTTTGGATTATCTGGAGTGTTAAGTTGTTTTGATGAGTGGTTGGTGGTGTGGTGTGAAAAGGTGTGGTGTGGTGTGAAAAGGTGTGGTGTGGTGTGAAAAGGTGTGGTGTGGTGTGGAAAGGTGTGGTGTGGTGTGAAAAGGTGTGGTGTGGTGTGGTGTGGTGTGGTGTGGTGTGGTGTTGTGTGGTTTTATGTGGTGTGGTGTGGTGTGGTATGGTGTGGTATGGTGTGGTGTGGTGTGGTGTGGTATGGTATGGTGTGGTGTGGTATTGTATGGTGTGGTGTGGTATGGTATGGTGTGGTGTGGTATGGTATGGTGTGGTGTGGTATGGTATGGTAGTGATGGTGTGGTGGGGGGTGATGGGAGGGTGGAACAGGTAAAGGGGGTTTTTTATAAGATAATTGGGGCACTCCAAGATGAGTGGTGGTCCCAGGAAATAATTTTCAGTCACATTAGGGGGTATCAAAGTTAACCAAACCCGCCATTTTTTAACGGCCGGTTTCAACCCAAATCCGCCATTTCAAACCCGCCATTAAAAATCAAAAAAACTCACTTATTTCAGACCAGACGTGTCAAAGTTAACCTGAAATAAGTGGGTTTTTTCAAATAAAGTATTTAAATGCTTCCACCACCTGTCTGCGTCATACACCCCTGTCTTCCCACCTCCTTCTACCTCCAACCTCATTGGAAAATTTTTTACACCCACCCTCATCATAAAATTGATTGACCACTCTCATCACTTTATTGCTCTCATCACTTGATCACTCTCATCCACTTCATTGCTCTCAAAACTTCATTGCTCTTAAAACTTCATCACTCTCATCACTTAACGGCTCTCATCACTTGATCACTCTCATCCACTTTATCGCTCTCAAAACTTCATCACTCTCATCACTTAACCGCTCTCATCACTTGATCACTCTCATCCACTTTATCGCTCTCAAAACTTCACCACTCTCATCACTTTATCTCTCTCATCACTTGCGTAGCCCGAACTCTTTCAAATGGCCCCTCAGCAAACCTCCCCCCACAAGTCCAACACACCCAAGAGAACATCGCCAAGGAACTCCACAACAAACAATCCTCCCCCATCAGCTTCCAAGGGCTCAAGTCAGCTCAAGAGAGCTGATCACATCATCCTGGTAAACTGGCTGAAAATTCCCTCCAACTACAATGCCTGCTTTGGATCCGACAACAAAACACGTGTTGGCCGACCTCAATCCTCTAAGGTCAATGGTTATCTCCTGATGGCCAATGAACTCAAGAACAAAACAAAAGGTAGGCTGGATCTGTCATCCAAACAGATGAGGGAGCGGTTCAAAAACTATTGAGCCAAGTACAAAAAGGCCCACTCCATGTCTATCTCCACTGGCTTTGGTATCACCGACTTGGACAAAGCCAAAGGAATCAACTCGGTGGTTGACAAGTTGGACTCCATTTGTCCTTTTTATATTCAAATGGATGAAATCTTTGTAAAGAAGGCCAACATCACCCCCCTAGCTGCTTTCAATGCCCAACAATCCAATTCCGTTGATGCCAAGGACTTGGCTGGGGATGCTCAGCCTACCAATGGGGACCTTGATCAAACCTTGGCCTTGGAGTGGCCCCCATCTGATGACAAGGAGGATATTCAAACACAATCGGCTCCAATCACTTCTACTTCGGTATTGATTGATCAGTCAATCCCAACCCTGGACCCCCCACTTCCTTCTTTTGTTTGCTCTCTTCCTGGGGCAGAACAACTGGAGAACTTGCCCAATGAGGAGGATGTTATTCCTGGATCACCGTTGCCATCACCATTGGCTCAAGTAAGGAGCTAAATTGTTTTTGATTCTGTCTGGTTTCTCCTGACTGATTTACATTGTAAAAAAACAGGCTCATCCATTTTTGATTGGCCAAAAACTCAAGCCAATGGGGCCTCCCACATTGCCTTCAAATACTAGTGAGGACTTTCAGACTCAAACCTCCTCTGCCAAGGGTAAGCAAAAGGCCTCCAATTCCATCAATGTCAACCCCAAAAGTCATCAAAAGAGGAGAAACACTTCCAGTTTTTTGGGCTTTGAAGAAATCATGGAGAAGCAAGATTCATGTAAGTTGATTGATTCAATATCCTTGCTTTCAAAATCATGCTCATTGCCATTCCCCTCCAAAAAACAGTGAAATCACAAATTGAATCAGATAAACTTCAGTTTGAAAAGCAAAAGTGGGATTGCCAACTGGCCATGGATGGTCAAAAGCAGCAAGCCGAGACTTTGGCTAATCAACAAAAATTGGATGCTGAGTGGAGGTTGAAACAAGCTGAGCTAGAGTTTCAAAAAGAGGAAAAGGAGAAGGATCAGCAGCAAGTGCAACTGGAAAAGGAGAGGGAACAACGGGCAAACAAAAAAAAGGATAAGGTATCAGTAGCTTTGGCTTGCATTGGCAGTGGTAGATTGGTAGAAGAAATACAGCAGATTACTCAAATGCTGGGCTTGTAAATATATTTGCATGGATGAAAGAAAAACAAATTATTTTTTACTACAACAAAGTTTGAGAGCATTCTTAACCCCACCAATATACAAATCTTTTTTGTTTTTATTGATATTTTTTTCTCTAGAGTAAATTTGGCCGTTTTTCATGTCCCTACAAGTGCTCTGAGTTTTTTTATTAATTTGGAGTGACATGGCCATTCTGGTATGGGTTGCTGTGTCCACAGCTGGAAAGGTACAGTGCTTGTACTTGTTAGCCGCCCAAACCATTTTGACTATGCCTTTTTGCTTGAAATCAATTCCAAAGCCAAGGTCAGGAAAAACAAATTGACCATCCAAAACTTGATATTCATCCGTATCTTCAATAAGTTGACCCTTCAATTTTTTGGTTGGGACACAAGTAAAAAGGAATAGCCAGAGATGTCGCCTTTGTCAATATGAGGAGAATTGTAAAAAGAATCTGAGGTGAAAGTGAGGTGTGGGGAGCAATCAAAAGGTGTAGGCTTGGAACCAAATTCCAACAAAGAGAAAGAGGGGATGATGCTGTCCTTCATGGTATCACAGTTTGATTCAAAGGCAAGTTTGGCCAAATTACAAAACATTTGTCGTAAAATTTGGGATACTTTGTCGGCCTTCAAGTTGAGGACAGCGTACTCTTGAGGAGAAGATCTAATGGATGATTTCTTCACATAACGTCCGAATAACTCTAAAGGGTTCATCAATTTTTGCCAACCAATCGCCCACATTTTTCCACCCCAAGATCTTGAGGGACAAACCGGGTTGACAAATTTTTTTGAACTGTGAAGGAATGTTGTCACAAAGTTGATATCTTTCTTATCTTGCTCAGATAGTCAATCCAAAGGCACAAATTCAATGACGGCAACGAGAGCATGGTGATCAGATTGGTTGAGAACAATAACTTTTCCATGGTGGAAGAAGTGGAAAGCCCCAATTGTCTGTTTTGCTTGCTTAAATTCTTCCTGGGTGGGTTTTTGAGGGTTGTTTTTCTTTTCAGCCATGATAGCAGGGTACAGATCCAAAGGGCATAGCTTTCGTCTAGACCAGGCAAACTTTTCCTTGATCAAGTCGTCAGTCACTTCCAAAGAAATTTCCGAATCCCTCATTTGAGCCCTCCTTTTTCTACGATTCCTCTGCTTGCCACCTCTCTTTATGTTTTTCATACCATCTCCTTCCATCTTTCTCCCTCCCAGGCACTTGCTGGACCCAAGGTGAGGATCAAGGTGAAATTTGAATGGATGTATAAAATTTTGAGTTTGGTAGGCATTGAAGGAATTGATATCAAAAAAGGGGTTTGACAAACAAAAAGACCGGTCAAAAAAATAAAAAAAAAAATGTCAGCAACGTTCTCATTATGGAAACGGTGGGATTAAAAAAATAAAAAAGAGATGAAAATCAACGATTCCTCTGCTTGCCACCTCTCTTTATGTTTTTCATACCATCTCCTTCCATCTTTCTTCCTCCAAGGCACTTGCTGCACCCAAGGTGAGGATCAAGGTGAAATTTGAATGGATGTATAACATTATGAGTTTGGTAGCCAGTGAAGGAATTGATAGATATCAAAAGAATAGAATTAGATGGGGAGGAGTGGTAATGATGAGGAGCCGCAGCCGGCATCATACTAGGCAAACCAGACTGTCCCAGGACGTAGCTTGGATGGCGTAAGACTTGAGAGAATGAGTTCTGGCCAAGCTTGAAAACCTAAAAAAAAAAAAAAAAAAAAAAAAAAAAAAAAAAAAAAAAAAAAAAAAAAAAAAAAAAAAAAAAAAAAAAAAAAAAAAAAAAAAAAAAAACAACGGGAAGCCAGTTCCTGTACCCTAAAAAAACCCTGCATCAATTGGCCCAAACGATTGGCCAATCAATCGCAAATCGATTGCTTGATTGATTGCCAATAGATTGCCAATCAATCGGGCAATCAATTGCCAATTGATTGCCGATTGATTGAGCGATTGATTTGCAATTGATTGCCAATCAATCAAGCAATTGATTGCAAATCAATTGGGCAATCAATCAGGCAATTGATTGGCAATCAATCGCTTGATCGATTTTCAATCAATTGAGCAATTGATTTCCAATTGATTGCCCAATCGATTTGCAATCAATCGCTCGATCAATTGCAAATTGATTGAGCGATCGATTGCGAATTGATTGAGCAATCAATCGCTCGATTGATGAGAGGAGAAATTGGAGGAGGGGAGGGGCTCACCTTGATGGATTGACCTTGAGGGATTGACCAAGGGATCCAGGGGGGGGCTAAAGGTTGAATGATCAAAGGATCAGCAACTGGTGAGGGGAAGGAAGAGGAAGAGCGTGGAGGGGGATTACCGGGATTAGGAGGAGGGGATTCAGTGAGTGAGGTGAGAAGAGGTGGTGGTGATGAGTGAGGTGGCTTGGTGAGGAGGAGGCAGGGTTTGACCGGTGAGTGAGTGGGGTGGATCCAGGGCTGGACTAAAGGTTGAATGATCAAAGGATCAGCAACTGGTGAGGGGAAGGAGAAGGAAGAGGGTGGAGGGGGCTTACCAGGATTAGGAGGAGGGGATTCAGTGAGTGAGGTGAGATGAGGTGGTGGTGGTGAGTAAGGTGGTGGTGATGAGTGAGGTGGTTTGGTGAGGAGGAGGCAGGGTTTGACCGGTGAGTGAGTGGGGTGAGGTTGAAGGGGTTGAGTGGTGAGGGGGAGGGGGGTGGCATTTGGTGAGTGGCAGGGTTTGAGATGGAGGTGTTTTTGGATTCAAGTCCACTAAAAAAAAATAAATAAAAAACTTAGCCTATGAATCTTGGGTGAACAACCAAAACCAAAAAAATATGGTGAAGGGAATTTTTACCAATTTCAAAATCAAAAATTACTCATCAAAGCGAGCAAGGGTGAGAGGAAGAATCCGCTCTCTCATAGAAGAAGATGAGGGACCAGATGAGACAGGGATGACTTGAGGCGGATCAGGAATATCATCTTGGAATATTTTGTCCCATTCATCTTTGATGTCGGCCAAAAGGTTGTGAAGGATTACACAAGTGATAATCCAGTTGATGAGGAACCTCATATCTTTGGAACATTGGAGCTGGTTTCGCATCTCCCGTAAGCTGGCCCATCTTCCTTTCAGAATTCCTATGGCATGCTCAATCTGAACTTGTGATTGGGCAAGATGATAGTTAAAATCAGTTTTTCCTTGATCATTGGACAAAACATTCCGGTATGCTGGAACTACATATTTCCCACTAGCATAAGCCAAATCGGCCAGAAGGTATTGATCTTGGTCAAAGTAGATCTCTGGTTGTTGGGCAATCCGCATCCGATTGAAAACATATGAATCATGACAAGAACCTGGAAGGCCAGCATGGAGGGAGATGAACTTCTTGTTGTTATTGAAAACAAGTTGTAGTGCCACGGAGTATCTAAACAAAGAGATGGAACATATTTGGTCAGTGTGTGATCCAAAGTTTTATCATAGCGATTGGAAAAGAAATGAATCAATTGCCTTTTTTTACAATCAAAATAGTGGTTGCCATCTAGGTTGGGTTTTTGACTCAAGGGGATGGTGGTTCCATCAACAAAACCAATGCAACCAGGAAAGCCTTCTGTCTCCATTACTTGAGATATCTCCTTGCGTTCTTCTTTGGTTGGCCATAAAAGGACCGAGCGACAGAAAGATAGGATAGCAGTCATGACTCTTTTGGTGTATAAGTCAATGCTTCCGTAACTGACTGAGAATAGATTTTCCGATTGATGGATTGCTGCTCCATTTCCATTTGACCCCAATCTACAAAGAGCAACGGCAAGTTGGATGGCTGGATCGTGTTGAGGATTGCAAGAATTGTTCTGGAAGATGTGGTGGTCTTCAATCATTGCCAAAAGTTTCATGAAAGAAGGCAACAAAGTTTGGAACAGTTGCTGGAAGCTTAAGTCAGGGATGAGATGAAGCTTTTGCCTTTCATACATAGGGTTATGGAGAGTGTGTATTCTTGGAACCATGTATTGCTTTGCCAACAGAGAATTCAAAGCTAACCAAGTTGATTCCAAATTGGAGTCTGAATCAGAGTCTGAATGGGAGTCAAACAGTAGCAAAAGTTCAGTCAGCTTTTTTGCGTTTTCAACTTGCTGGCGGGATGTTTGATTGGACATGTTGAGAAAGGTGGTGAGTGATGTGGGGTGATGAGATGATGATGGGATTTGTGTGAAGATGGGTATGTGAAGGTATGTGAAAAACGATAGAGATGTGTGTGATGCAATGGATATGGGACCGGTATGGATTCGCTGATGTGGATGGGTGTTTTTGATGTGATGGATGGTGGATGGATGATGATGCATAAATGGCGGGTTTAATGGCGTGTTTGATGATTGAAATCCGCCATTTTCATGAAACATGCCATTTTGAAATACACCAGTTAGGGGGTATGTGTATTTCAGAAACCCGCCATTAAAAATGGCGGGTTTTGTCAAAAAAAATGGCAGGTTTGCTAACTTTGATACGCCCTATTGAATATATGTATGTGAAGGGCTCAAAGAAGAGTGAATTTTTCAAATTTTTTGGTTTTTTGATGGAATTTTTAAAGGTCAAAAATGACATCCAAAAATCCCGGAATTTTTTTTGAAAAGCTCTTTAATAGTTCTCTTACAATTCTCATAGCTTGAAACACCAAAAAAAATAATTCAAAATGGCAAACATAAGGATCCAAAAGTCAAATGAGAAAATTGAATTTTTTGAATTTTTTTCTTTTTTGAAGGAATTTTTTAAGGTAAAATAATACATCCAAAAAATCTGAAAAAAAATATTTTAATGCTCTTTGAATTTTTTCTCAACTTTTGAATAGCTTGAATTCCCCAAAAAAATGAAATAAAAAGGAAAATAAAAGGATTCAAATGTCAAGGATACATCCAAAAAATATGAAAAAAATATCAGAAGACTCTTTGAATTTTGGTAAAAATTTCTGGGAGCTGAAAAGAACCCAAAAAAACCAACTACAATAGCCAGAATAAGGATCCAAAAACCCATGCAAAAAAAATTTTTTACGGATTTTTTTTCATTTTTTGATTGCATTTTTGAAGGGGTTCTAATGGCTCCAAAATTACAAAAGATATTGGTTAGGAGTTTAAGAACCCCTTCTAGAGCTCCGTGCAGTTATATATATATATATATATATATATATATATAATATAATTATATATATATATGTATATATACACACACACACACACATATATATATATATATATATATATAGACACACACACACACACACATATATATATATATATATATATATACACACACACATATATATATATATATATATATATATATATATATATATATATATATATACACATATATACATACACACATACACATTGAGGTAAAAAAAGAAAAAAAAATGGAAATGAAATGAAAATAAACAAAGAGGGAAATAAGGAAAGAGAATAGAAGGAGAAGAGAGAAAAGGACATGGCTTCCTTTCCACATGGCCAAGTACTTATGTAAGATCCATCTGACCTGATTCAGCAGACTGTGTGGCACACCACTCCACAGCTCTGAAATCACCTGGGGCATGAATCTAGTGCCAACATCTTTTGTCTTATCTTTTAGTCTGGTTTGCTTTTTTTTTTTTATCTTTTGGCTTTTTTTTTTTTTGCTTTACTTAATCTTAATTACCTTTGGGATGGCTTGTTTTTTTTTTTTTTTGTGGTTGATTGATTTGAATCTTAGATATTGATTACTCTTGGGTGATGATCATCTTCCTCTCTTCATTGACTCCTGGCTAGTTGGATATTCTGGCTGCTTGGGCCTTTATTTTTTGTCAATCTCATTTCATTTTGCGCGTGCGTGTGCTTTTTTTTTTTTTTTGCTCGGGTCATTGAAGGGGTTTTTACCCTTTTTTACTGCTTTCAAGCCTTGAATTTCCTACTGGCAAGTCTGCCCCCAGATTACTTGCCAGTAGTTGCCACATATAGAAGTAGTGTTCTCCTCTCACGGCCTAGTAAGACTCCACGTTCAACCTTCGGTCTGACTAGGAGTGGCGGCTAACAAATTGGTACCAATGATCTAACACACTTCGTGATTCCAGTCATCTTTTGTTTTCATGATGAATTAATACTTATCACAACTGAACAATGAAAATGAAAAGCGTAGGACGAATGATAATGTTCGAAGAATAGCGCAAGGAAATCTAATCTCTCGTCTACATGACTTTGCAATGTAGGAATGAATACACGAACGTCTGTACGAATATAAAGGGTTCGGACGATCACCAAGAATCAATCGGTGCCCTTGTACCTAAAACTTTCCCAATCCTTCAAGATTTTTTTCCAGTTCATAATCGAATTCTCGTGATCGTCAGTTTGCTCATAGGTTTCTAAGATAAGCCGACCGACCGAACTTCGTTCGAACTTTCCCATGGTTGAAATCAAACTGAACAGTCCATGGTTCATAAAACCTTCTAATGACGAGGTACGAGAGGAAACCCGGGTGATTTTCTCAACCAAGACGACCAAAAGAAACGGTGAGTGTTTCGAGAAGGGTGGTACGAATTGATTGGTTGACGTTAAATCGGTTATCAACCGTGAATAAGTCCCCAAATCGAGCTTAGGGACCATCAAGTTGACGAGTAGCTTAATAACTAGTGAGAAATGATTGACCAATGGCCTTCTGAGGCATTCTTGATTCAGAAGAGAAGCGATCGAGACAAGTCGGTCATGCAATAATTGATTCGATTGGAATTCTTTACGATTACTTAAATCAATCAACGTCTCGAGTATCACAAGCACCGAACAACCGATTTCGCGAACCTGGAAGATCGAGACAAAATCAGCGTGGGATCAATCATGAATCGTTTGGAACGTGGGTTGACATAGTTTAGGAAGTTGCGCACTTTCTCGATACAAAGCTGTTCGATTAAGTCCGTCTTCCAAGTATAAAAATTGATAAGTTTTTGATCATCACGCCCATCTGGATTATCAATATTTCGGAGGTCGATAATCTTGAGACATTTCAACAGAGTCAAAGTGATGTCGCCCTTAGTTAATCTATTGCACCGATTCACTGTGAGATTATGGATGAAAAGTCAGAGTTAACATGAAAATAAGCAGAACTTGAGCAGTGTGTGTCAAAAAAAAAACATAAGATGAGGGATGATGGAGGATGGTAAGCAGGAACCTTTCTTTTTCTGGGGAGGGGGAGGGGAATTATCACTCACGGTTATCTACATGATGATCTTCATCGGCAGGAAAGTTTAAAATTAGTAAAATCCCAAGGTCAATTACAATTTGAAATCGAGTCAATAGAGCCGTATCAGCAGTTGTTGATTGACAATCTTTCGAGTCGATAAACTTTTGACAAGAGCGGCTCGTTTCGCCGAGAATCATAGCTAAAGCATCATGTGCTTCTTCAGGCGTAGATTTTTTACAACTTTGAACGAACGACCTTTTGAAGTTTTGGTGAAAATTATACCCATCATCATCTTGAATAGACTTCTTCAGTCTGAAATTCAGGTGTAACATGGTCAAAATTTTGAAGGCCTGACGACAGCCTTTGACTTCAACCACCCGTCGATTCCGATGGACTTCAATCATTTCTTCAAATAACTCCAAACACTTGGGAATAGCCTTCTCTCTAAATGAATGACAATCAGATAACTTGCATTCGATAGGAGATTCGTTCAGCCTCTTCAGGGATGACGAGAGTGATTTCATATCGATAGCGCAATTTTCTACTAACAATCGGGACAGAAATTGACGAGACACTTTAAGTCATTTCGATATCATCTTCAATCTCGAAAAGACTGCGGACAGCTAGGAAACCACTTACTTCGAGATTGACTCTCATCAATTCGGCATAACCGAAGATAAATCTTACCAAGGTCTGATAGCCCTAAATTCGAGAACGTCAAGTTTCCTTTGACTCGAACTTTCTTCAGCGCTTTTTCAAGACTGTTCAAGATTGGCAGGACGACTTGCCGGAACCGTAGGCAAAACGCGGAGTCCTCAGGGCGAGGCTGTCGATCGAGGCGTGCTGAGATAGTTGCAGCATGTTCCGCAATGGATTCTAGAGGGGAAATTATGAGTCTATGTTGCCATTTAATTGATTTAGATTTACTGATGGCTTTCACGACATTCCGGATGTGCTCCGCAAGCGCAAGGCAAAATTGACCCAATAACTCAAAACTGGCTTCCGCATCCACTTCAGATTTCATGTTCTGTATCAACCTAGTAATCATTACAGAAATCAACCGTCCGGTCACCTCTGCCAATGACTCTTGATCTCCTTCGGGGTGCGAGTAACTTAAAAATTTGATTGTCCCACCAACAACTTGCTTCATCATTTCAGGGTTGATGACACAGACTGAGTCAGAGAGTAACCGAAATAAAAATGATCTAGCTTGAATGGCGGAAGCTAAGAAATCTTCAGTTGACAAGGTGGACAATGCCAAGACGTCGCTCCACAAAAACGACCATCGCAGCAAGAATTTCCGAGCCCGTTTCGTAAGGTAGCTTAGGGGAAGATAAGAAATAGTTTCATAGAGATAGTTGACACGACGAGATTGTGTAGCACTCGATTGTGCAGAAGCTGCGTTTTCATCAAGAGTTATGATATTGGTGAAGCATTGCAAAAGTTGCTGCACAAATGGCTCATGAAGGTGATTGCACTCAAGCGTAATCGGTGCGGCAAATACCATCTGGTTGATTTCAAAGAAGTTGAAACAATCCTTTTGAGTATGAGAATCGTGTAGCTGTTGGAGGGGGGCAGCGGGACCGAGCTTGAAAAGAATTTTGGTAAATTGATCCAATTGTTCACGTGTTGCCAAATTGCTGAAGTCGGATAAATGAGCGGTGGTCAAAAGATGCCACAGTGCACAGGGAAGTTGAGCAGGTGTGAGACATATTACGGATCCATTCCAGATGGAATTTTCAAGCTCCGCGTGATCATCAATCAGTTCCAAAATGGCCTGGTAGACTGTTCGAGGAATGATCGGATCAACGGGTTTCAGGCATGAGACCGTTTGGGATGTGAATTCTAGAAGTAGGTGAATCTGACAAGCGACACATCAATACATTACTACTTCATGAGAGAAAAAGTGTGGTCATCTAGGTTCAAGTTTTTCAAAAAAAAAAAAAGTACCAATTCATAGCTTAACTGAGGATTCAGTTGAACTTTCCTCCGGCCGGAGACTTCACAGGGTAGTTCAAGCCATTCAGATAAATCTAGGGCCTCAAGTTCAGGAAAGCCATTGCAACCTTGCGCCTGGATGGTCGCGGCCAACACTCGAAACGTCGAAGCCGCGACGATTTGTTCAGAAGATTCCTTCCATTTACGAAATCTGTTTTTTGACGATTGACAAGGAGGCCAGCGTTGTAAGATTGGCAAGAGGATCTTATTGACGAGCTCACCCACAAAAGTGGCAGACTTCTTCGAAAGGCCTGACCAGCCCTTTGGCTGAAGTGGCGAACGGGAGGCCGCGATGATGAAAATCTCATAGAATACACTAATGATCACGCAAAGGTTTGCGTCCTGGTCGCTCGCGCGGGTCGGACCTTCCTGGGATTCGTCTTTTTGTAATGGAAGAGCTTTCGCCAATGAAGTTCTACGCTTTTTACGAGATGGTTCAAGGCTCTGGCTGTCCTGACAGGCAACCAAATTTTGGAGGACCGTTCTTAATTTTGTGCTTAATAATTCATGTATGGCGACCATCTGTGCTGATGGGATGGAAAGACGAATTTCTTCGTGAAATCTTTCGATGAACTTTCGATCCATCAAAGGTCCTTTGGAAAATTCTTGGAGGCTGATTTCACAAAGTTTGGCCTCGCTGATTTGGATCAAGTGGGTAAATAAACAAGGGATTTGCTTGGACTTCGAGAACCAATCAAAAACTCCATCACAAAATTGAAATATCGGCTCCAGGAAATGGGAACTGTGAAGAGGGGCGATCAGCTTCTCCAAAATGATAGCTAGGCGCACTTCAATCAGGGTATGATCAAGGGATAGAAAACAGATCAGGATTTGCAAAGAGTCTCGTGCAACGCAAAACGATGAATTAGACAATTGATGAGTGCAATCGTTTGCGATTCGATCAAGGATTTGGTGTTGGCTGGGATCAACAGGGTCATACAAATTGCAGTCCCTAATTAACTCGATGATTTCTTTGAGGCGGGCCGTGCAATCAGGCAAGTTGGAGGCAGTTAAAGATCCTAAATCTCGTAAAACTTCGTAGGAGCAGTCCAACACGTGAAGGATAAATGATCGGGACGTATGGAGACATGCTAGATCTGTGGCGTTTGATTGACTGTTACTTGAAAGAGGTCCATGATGATGAAACAACTGCGAACGCAGGTCTGGGAGATCACGAATCAAGGTTGACAGCAATTCCGAAACAACTTCACTCGCTATTTCGCAATGAAAGATAGACATTCGGGTCAGGAAACACTCAGGAGGTTCCTATTGAAGGAATGTTTTCTCACCCACGAGGCTCATCGTAGGATTTGTCCTGCCAGCATGACGGAAGGCTCCCAGCCACTCAATTTGATTTTCTTTAGAGGAATGGATTTTCTTCAAGTTTTCAAGACTAAGAACCAGGCTCTTGATGGTTTGGAGGACTGTGGCTTTCACGGATGGGGTAACATGAGCACTAGCAAGAATCCCAAGGATACGATTCAAGACCTCTTCGTTCATCACGAGAAAATTAAAAGCTTTACGAGAACACGAGGTTTGTTGGATTGATGGTAACAGGCCTTGCAGGATCAACATGATCATCTCGTCCGCTGACGCAGAGATGGGTGACTGAAGGTTGTCAAGTCGTTCGAAGATTCCATGAACGAGTTCTAACGAAACATCGAAGGATAAGCGCTGACTGATGATTGGGAAAATGACTCCAAGACTCGACAAGGCGCGTTTGGACCAAGCTGGGTCGTCAAGTAAATCAGGCCATTCAGATAGAGCATGCCGGAGTAGGATTATGGAACTCGCTCCTCCAACTATGACGGATAGGTCCTGAGTGTGAATGTCGGCAACCAACTGATCAAGGAATTCCCAAAAGGCAGGATATTGTACAGGTGAGGGGGGTTTGGGTTCAGATCTGAAGAGCAAGCAGGGCAATCAATATTCATCCCTCCTTGAGAGTTAAAGCGTCCATGCCTCTTTTAACTTATTTGTGTCAAAGAGAGAAATGGGGAAAAAGGGGGAAAAAAAAATTGACAGACAGAGAAGATTGATTTTTCGACGTCTTCTTCGATTCATAGAGATCGGCTTCAAAGATCCAACGGAGGAAATAGATTTGCTTGTGCTGAAGTTGAAAGTCTTCATTGGACCAGTGGTGTTGTGCTAGCTTGATTCTTTGTTCGACCGGAATATCCCGAGACCTTAAGCACTGAAAGAGATCCGCTGGCCGTTTGAGGTTCAAGTCCAAATTCGCAGGTTGGGTGACCATACTCGTTCAGTGACTACTCGAAATCGATTTCAGGTTGTGAGTGGGGGGGGGTCATTATCTGTTTTCAGTTTACTATTTAATTGAATCTGGGTTGGCGTCGGAGTCGGTGTCGATCAGAAAATGATAGGTATGCAACGTCGTGACATCCCCTCAAAATGAATATCCATCCAACCCGTGGTTCGGAGGCATCGCCGTTGGCCACAAGACTGCCAGTTTTAGGGGGACGAGGTGTGATGCATCATCGCTTCATAAATCAGAATCGTGAACTGAATATGTATTATTATACTTTACCTACATCTTTGGCTTGCTTCACTAGTCATGCCTATATCCAGAACTTCAGCTGTATTCACCATGAAAAAAAAGGCTGCACCTGCTGGCAGGTGTAGCACCGGGAACTCATTTTGGTTTGGTTTTGACTCTGTGAAAATTTGGTTTCTAACTTGGGTAGGAACCTGAGAAAAGCTGTTTGTACCAGTTCTTGAGTATTCCACGTAATTTTAGTGCATGCATGGAATAAAGAAGATTTGGAATTATGGGGAATTCAATTTTATGTAATGAAGAAATTTGTGTATACCATCAAGAAGATCATATTTATTTAAATTATTTATGCAATTTAATCAAATGTGAGTGGTTTCCAAACATTTTCCTGATAACTAAGGGTTCCATCACTTTAATTTTCAAAAAGAAAATTGAAATACTCTTGAAATAAGATATTTTCTTCATTTTTTGGGATACATACTTTTTTTTGGAAATTTTGATGCTTTGCTAAATTTTCAGTCAAATCATTCAATTCTTGATCTCATTTTTTTCTTTTTTTTTATTCATGTTTTTTCCTGTTAATAATAATATTGTGAATTGATTGATTTGTTTCTGATTCATTTAGTTTTACATGGTTTGACTTTAGTTTGAATTCAGGGACATTTTTTTATGTTATTATTAATTTATTATTTTTGATTTTTTGATTATTGAATTTTTCAGTTTTTTTATTTAAGTTGTTTTATTTTCTTTATTTTTTAATTTTTTTAGTGCATTATCTTTTTGAAAAGCCTTAACCTTAAATAAATGTGTGGGTATTTTACATCCCTGTTATATTCTGTAAAGTGAGTAGACAGAAATAATGGGACTGACTGACCTAAAACAGTCTATTTATTTTCAGGCCTGTGTTCAAAGCTAAATCTATTGTTCAAAAAAAGGCGTTTACTTACATTTATTCATGGGATTATGTATTTCAGCATCTGTAATTTAATTTTACAACAATTGAAATTTGAAAAATATCAAATTATAATCTTTAAAAAAAATCTTATAAAGCACAAAACTCTCAAAGAACATGCCGGAGGAAAAAAAAATCAAAGAAGTCTGTACCATTGATATTTTTTGTTCTTGATGAGGGTGTGAATGAATATCAAAAGGAATGATTTTTATGAAAGAAAAATTAATTTTGAGGGTTTCTAAAGATCATTCAAACCAATTTTGATTGATGCTTATTTTTGATGGCCTTGGTGAGATGGTGATGATAGTGTTGAGATAGTTAGGTTGGAAGTCAAGGAAACCACTTGTAAATGCTTATTCAAGCTTTGTGGGCATCTGATGATCATATTGTTCAAGTGTTGCAATCTTGTTCAGCTTTGAGGTGCCTTGAGCTGTTTGAGTTTATATTGGTCTGAGGTTAATTTTGAGTTGGTCTGATTTTGATTGCTCCAGAATTGATTTGGACCATCAAAATTCTACCCTTGTCCAATGGATTGACCACATTGATCCTCTGAAACAACCCATTGCCCAAAGAAGACTAAATATCAAAAAAGAACCCATGAATCAGAATCAAAAATGAAGAATAAGGTTCAAAAAAAATTACTTACCATCTTTGTTTTTTGGATTGATCAAGTAGTCTGACATCAAAATCAGAAAAACAAGCAGGTGGCAATTTGGCAATGGGTGGGATGGAGTGGGATCCTGAAGATGAAACAGTCACCAGGAAGATTGCAACACCTGGGTCTCCATCTACATTGTTTGAAGTACCCAGGTGTGGTTGCTTTGACAAACAGTCCCACAACTTTTGTCTAGCCATTGTACATACCAGCATTTTCTTGAAGACACAGGTATTTCACAAAGTTTTTGTTTTGAAATTTCTGACACCACATTCTTGTTAATTTGATTCACAAAATGCAACAAAAAATTGGAAGCATTTTAAGGAATTCAAAAACTGATTTAAAAATGAAAAAAAAAATGAAAAAACTCAATGCATTTTTGTAACCATTCCTTTGCATTTTCAATTAATTATTTTTTGGGATTAGATTCTCAAAAAGTTTAATGATAAATTAGATATCTTTGAAATTTGTTTTTTGGGATTTTTTGGATGTATTCTTGACCGCAAAACATTGGATTCAACATGAAACAAATTCTAAATAACACATCCTCTTGAATATTTTTTTTCAATATCAGGAATGGAATTTTCTTTGTTTTAGGTTACTTGGAATATAATAAAAAGATTTAAATAAAAATTATTTTTCATTTTAATCAAAGGTACTACCCCATAAAATATTTATCACCATGAAAATAGCTGCAAATAAAAGGGTGGTCAACATTTTGAAATATTGTTTGTGTTACATTCAAATAAAAAAATAAAACATATCAAAGGAAAACATAATAAATTTTTCAGAAAAAATCATTAAAGGGCTGTATCATAAAAACAAATTGGTATTGAAACCAATTTTATAAATTTTTCTGTATTTTTTTTCTTGTAAATATCAAAAAAAAGGGTAACAAGAGAATGCAAGCAGCCCCAGTACCTAAATGATTTTTTGAAACTGGCCAGGGGGTATTAAACAATAATTCTCATTCTTTTATGCTTTTTTTTTTCCTCAATTTGTGGGCAAAATATTTTGCTTGGATTTTTGTTTTAGTTCTTGAAATTTCTTGCAATCCTTTTTAATTTTTCTTTTAATCATCAATTTTTGGTAACAACAATGAAAGTTCTTTTGTATTTTGAAGTTTTATTTTGGTGAAAAGTGAAAGCTTTTTAGAATGGTGATGTTGCTGCTGAAACAATAGCTTGTCTTCACTACAAACTGTGTTTTTGAAACACCATCAAACATTCAATTTTTTAATACTAAGTGAACTGGTGTGCAATCCCATATAATAGGGCAGGACCAAGAATTTCAGCTTGCAAAACCCAAATGTGGTCCAGGATTTTTTTCCTTTTCTTTTGTGATTTTATTGATTTTTGGTTTTATTTCAATTTTCAGTGATTTTAACTTTAATTTGATTTTATTTTTATTTTATTTTTTGGTCTGGCATGGTGGACCACTTAGCCTAATTTGTCCACTGTGCCAGATGGCATTGTGTTTGTTTTTCTTTTTCTTTTGATTTTTTTCATTTGTTTGATTTTTTTTCAGGATTTTTTTGAATATTTTGTTTGTTTGGTTTGAATTTGATTTTTTTTCTCTCCATCAACATGGTGGACAACATAGCCTATGTTGTCCACCTCCCTTCAGGCATTCCCTGCATGCCTCCCTTATGGGAAGGGGGAGCCAGACAGGGGTCATTCTTGCAATGAAAAACTGTCAGTTTGATGAAGAAATTCTCCAAAGTTTTTCATTTTGTTGGAATTAAGAGGATTGGCAAACAATGAAAAGAATAATAATCATAATAATAAATCTAAAAGAATAACAATAAGAAAAGTCTAAAAAAATCTGAATTTCTGTGGGTAGGTGGATGACTTACACAAGTTTTCTACCATGTTAATGGAGAGAAAAAAACAAAATTGAAATTGAAATTTAAGAAAAAAAATTCAAAAATATAAAAAAAATCACAAAAATCACAAAAAACTCACAAAAAAACCACCCCCAAAAACTCCAAAAAAATCCCAAAACACATTTGGGTTCTTTCAGCTGAAATCATTGGTCCTGCCCTACTATATGGGAGTGCACACCAGTGCAATGAATATCAAAAATTTAATTTTTGATCGTGTTTCACAAACATGGTTTGTAGGAAGGATGAGCTTGTGTTTAAGGAGCAACATCAAAATTCTAGCAGGATTTTCTTAAGTTTGCCACCAAAATCCAAAAAATAAAAATTAAAAAAATCAAAAATTCAAAAAAAGTCAAAAATAAAAACAGGGTAATTTTAAATTCATGGCTACAGAGCTGTGTGGCACCCTACACAACTCAAATGAGGCGTGTGGCATGCTACATTAGGGCGTATCAAAGTTAGCAAACCCGCCATTAGAAACCCGCCATTTTTTTTGACAAAACCCGCCGTTTTTAATGGCGGGTTTCTGAAATACACATACCCCCTAACTGGTGTATTTCAAAATGGTGTGTTTCATGAAAATGGCGGATTTCAATCATCAAACACGCCATTAAATCCGCCATTTATGCATCATCTTCCATCCACCATCCATCACATCAAAAACACCCATCCACATCAGCAAATCCATACCGGTCCCATATCCATTGCATCACACACATCTCTATTGTTTTTCACATACCTTCACATACCCATCTTCACACAAATCCCATCATCATCTCATCACCCCACATCACTCACCACCTTTCTCAACATGTCCAATCAAACATCCTGCCAGCAAGTTGAAAACGCAAAAAAGCTGACTGAACTTTTGCTACTGTTTGACTCCCATTCAGACTCTGATTCAGACTCCAATTTGGAATCAACTTGGTTAGCTTTGAATTCTCTGTTGGCAAAGCAATACATGGTTCCAAGAATACACACTCTCCATAACCCTATGTATGAAAGGCAAAAGCTTCATCTCATCCCTGACTTAACCTTCCAGCAACTGTTCCAAACTTTGTTGCCTTCTTTCATGAAACTTTTGGCAATGATTGAAGACCACCACATCTTCCAGAACAATTCTTGCAATCCTCAATGCAATCCAGGCATCCAACTTGCCGTTGCTCTTTGTAGATTGGGTTCAAATGGAAATGGAGCAGCAATCCATCAATTGGAAAATCTATTCTCAGTCAGTTACAGAAGCATTGACTTATACACCAAAAGAGTCATGATTGCTATCCTATCTTTCCGTTGCTTGGTCCTTTCATGGCCAACCAAAGAAGAACGCAAGGAGATATCTCAAGTAATGGAGACAGAAGGATTTCCTGGTTGCATTGGTTTTGTTGATGGAACCATCATCCCCTTGAGTCAAAAACCCAACCTAGATGGAAACCACTATTTTGATTGTAAAAAAAGGCAATTGATTCATTTCTTTTCCAATCACTATGATAAAAATTTGGATCACACACTGACCAAATATGTTCCATCTCTTTGTTTAGATACTCCATGGCACTACAACTTTTTTGCAATAACAACAAGAAGTTCATCTCCCTCCATGCTGGCCTTCCAGGTTCTTGTCATGATTCATATGTTTTCAATTGGATGCGGATTGCCCAACAACCAGAGATCTACTTTGACCAAGATCAATACCTTCTGGCCAATTTGGCTTATGCTAGTGGGAAATATGTAGTTCCAGAATACCGGAATTTTTTGTCCAATGATCAAGGAAAAACTGATTTTAACTATCATCTTGCCCAATCACGAGTTTGGATTGAGCATGCCATAGGAATTCTGAAAGGAAGATGGGCCAGCTTACGGGAGATGCAAAACCAGCTCCAATGTTCCAAAGATATGAGGTTTCTCATCAACTGGGTTATCACTTGTGTAATCCTTCACAACTTTTTGGCCAACATCAAAGATGAATGGGACAAAATATTCCAAGATGATATTCCTGATCCGCCTCAAGTCATCCCTGTCTCATCTGGTCCCTCATCTTCTTCTATGAGAGAGCGGATTCTTCCTCTCACACTTGCTTGCTTTGATGAGTAATTTTTGATTTTGAAATTGGTAAAAATTCCCTTCACCGTATTTTCTTGGTTTTGGTTGTTCACCCAAGATTCATAGGCTGAGTTTTTTTTTATTTTTATTTTTTAGTGGACTTGAATCCAAAAACACCTCCACCTCAAACCCTGCCACTCATTAAATGCCACCCCCCTCCCCCTCACCACTCAACCCCTTCAACCTCACCCCACTCACTCACCGGTCAAACCCTGCCTCCTCCTCACCAAACCACCTCACTCATCACCACCACCTTACTCACCACCACCACCTCATCTCACCTCACTCACTGAATCCCCTCCTCCTAATCCTGGTAAGCCCCCTCCACCCTCTTCCTTCTCCTTCCCCTCACCAGTTGCTGATCCTTTGATCATTCAACCTTTAGTCCCCCCCTGGATCCACCCCACTCACTCACCGGTCAAACCCTGCCTCCTCCTCACCAAACCACCTCACTCATCACCACCACCTTACTCACCACCACCACCTCATCTCACCTCACTCACTGAATCCCCTCCTCCTAATCCTGGTAAGCCCCCTCCACCCTCTTCCTCTTTCTTCCCCTCACCAGTTGCTGATCCTTTGATCATTCAACATTTAGTCCCCCCCTGGATCCATTGGTCAATCCATCAAGGTGAGCCCCTCCCCTCCTCCAATTCCTCCTCTCATCGATTGAGCAATCAATTGCTTGATCAATTCGAAATCAATTGGCAATCAATTGCTCAATCGATTTGCAATCAATGGCTTGATTGATTGCCCAATCAATTGCAAATAAATTGCTCGATTGATCGGCAATTGATTGCCCGATCAATTGGCAATCGATTGGCAATCGATTGAGCAATTGATTTGCAATTGATTGGCCAATCATTTGGGCCAATCAATGCAGAGTTTTTGTAGGGTACAGGAACTGACTTCCCCATTGTTTTTTCTTTGTTTTTGTTTCTTTTTTTTTAGGTTTTTGAGCTCGGCCAGAACACATTCTCTCAAGTCTTACGCCAACCAAGCTACGTCCTGGGACAGTCTGGTTCGCCTATTATGATGCCGGCTGCGGCTCCTCATCATTACCACTCCTCCCCAGATAATTCTATTCTTTTTATATCTATCAATTCCTTCACTGGCTACCAAACTCAAGATGTTATACATCCATTCAAATTTCACCTTGATCCTCACCTTGGGTGCAGCAAGTTCCTGGGAGGGAGAAAGATGGAAGGAGATGGTATGAAAAACATAAAGAGAGGTGGCAAGCAGAGGAATCATTGATTTTCATCTCTTTTTTAATTTTTTAATCCCACCGTTTCGATAATGAGAACGTTGCTGACATTTTTTTTTTTATTTGTTTGAACGTCTTTTCGTTTGTCCAACCCCTTTTTTGATATTGATTCCTTCACTGCCTACCAAACTCAAAATGTTATACATCCATTCAAATTTCACCTTGATCCTCACCTTGGGTGCAGAAAGTGCCTGGGAGGGAGAAAGATGGAAGGAGATGGTATGAAAAACATAAAGAGAGGTGGCAAGCAGAGGAATTGTAGAAAAAGGAGGGCTCAAATGAGGGATTCGGAAATTTCTTTGGAAGTGACTGACGACTTGATCAAGGAAAAGCTTGCCTGGTCTAGACGAAAGCTATGCCCTTTGGATCTGTACCCTGTTATCATGGCTGAAAAGAAAAACAACCCTTGAAAACCCACCCAGGAAGAATTTAAGCAAGAAAAACAGACAATTGGGGCTTTCCACTTCTTCCACCATGGAAAAGTTATTGTTTTTGACCAATCTGATCACCATGCTCTTGTTGCCGTCATTGAATTTGTGCCTTTGGATCGACTATCTGAGCAAGATAAGAAAGATATCAACTTTGTGACGACATTCCTTCACAGTTCAAAAAAATTTTTCAACCCGGTTGGTCCCTCAAGATCTTGGGGTGGAAAAATGTGGGCGATTGGTTGGCAAAAATTGATGAACCCTTTGGAGTTATTCGGACGTTATGTGAAGAAATCATCCATTAGATCTTCTCCTCAAGAGTACGCTGTCCTCAACTTGAAGGCCGACAAAGTATCCTGAATTTTAGGACAAATGTTTTGTAATTTGGCCAAACTTGCCTTTGAATCAAACTGTGATACCATGAAGGACAGCAACATCCCCTCTTTCTCTTTGTTGGAATTTGGTTCCAAGCCTACACCTTTTGATTGCTCCCCACACCTCACTTTCACCTTGGATTCTTTTTACAATTCTCCTCATATTGACAAAGGCAACATCTCTGGCTATTCCTTTTTACTTGTGGTCCCAACCAAAAAATCAAATGGTCGACTTATTGAAGATACGGATGAATATCAAGTTTTGGACGTTCAATTTGTTTTTCCTGACCTTGGATTTGGAATTGATTTCAAGCAAAAAGGTATAGTCAAAATGGTTTGGGCAGCTAACAAGTACAAGCACTGTACCTTTCCAGCTGTGGACACAGAAACCCATACCAGAATGGCCATGTCACTCCAAATTAATAAAAAAACTCAGAGCACTTGTAGGGACATGAAAAACGGCCAAATTTACTCTAGAGAAAAAAATATCAATAAAAACAAAAAAGATTTGTATATTGGTGGGGTTAAGAATGCTCTCAAACGTTGTTGTGGCAAAAAATAATTTGTTTTTCTTTCATCCATGCAAATATATTTACAAGCCCAGCATTTGAGTAATCTGCTGTATTTATTCTACCAATCTACCACTGCCAATGCAAGCCAAAGCTACTGATACCTTATCCTTTTTTTTGTTTGCCTGTTGTTCCCTCTCCTTTTCCAGTTGCACTTGCTGCCGATCCTTCTCCTTTTCCTCTTTTTGAAACTCTAGCTCAGCTTGTTTCAACCTCCACTCAGCATAAAATTTTTGTTGATTAGCCAAAGTCTTGGCTTGCTGCTTTTGACCATCCATGGCCAGTTGGCAATCCCACTTTTGCTTTTCAAACTGAAGTTTATCTGATTCAATTTGTGATTTCACTGTTTTTTGGAGGGGAATGTCAATGAGCATGATTTTGAAAGCAAGGATATTGAATCAATAAACTTACATGAATCTTGCTTCTCCATGATTTCTTCAAAGCCCAAAAAACTGGAAGTGTTTCTCCTCTTTTGATGACTTTTGGGGTTGACATTGATGGAATTGGAGGCCTTTTGCTTACCCTTGGCAGAGGAGGTTTGAGTCTGAAAGTCCTCACTAGTATTTGAAGGCAATGTGGGAGGCCCCATTGGCTTGAGTTCTCGGCCAATCAAAAATGGATGAGCCTGTTTTTTAACAATGTAAATCAGTCAGGAGCAACCAGACAGAATCAAAAACAATTTAGGTCCTTACTTGAGCAGATTTTGATGGCAACGGTGATCCAGGAATAACATCCTCCTCATTGGGCAAGTTCTCCAGTTGTTCTGCCCCAGGAAGAGAGCAATCAAAAGAAGGAAGTGAGGGGTCCAAGGTTGGGATTGACTGATCAATTAATACCAAAGTAGAAGTGATTGGAGCCAATTGTGTTTGAATATCCTCCTTGTCATCAGATGGGGGCCACTCCAAGGCCAAGGTTTGATCAAGGTCCCCATTGGTAGGCTGAGCATCCCCAGCCAAGTCCTCTGCATCAACAGAATCGGATTGTTGGGCATCGAAAGCAGCTAGGGGGGTGATGTTGCCCTTCCTTCCAAAGATTTCATCCATTTGAATATAAAAAGGACAAATGGAGTCCAACTTATCAACCACCGAGTTGATTCCTTTGGCTTTGTCCAAGTTGGTGATACCAAAGCCAGTGGAGATAGACATGGAGTGGGCCTTTTTGTACTTGGCTCAATAGTTTTTGAACCGCTCCCTCATCTGTTTGGATGACAGATCCAGCCTACCTTTTGTTTTTTTCTTGAGTTCATTGGCCATCAGGAGATAACCATTGACCTTAGAGGATTGAGGTCGGCCAACACGTGTCTTGTTGTTGGATCCAAAGCAGGCATTGTAGTTGGAGGGAATTTTCAGCCAGTTTACCAGGATGATGTGATCAGCTCTCTTGAGCTGACTTGAGCCCTTGGAAGCTGATGGGGGAGGATTGTTTGTTGTGGAGTTCCCTGAAAATGTTCTCTTGGGTGTGTTGGACTTGTGGGGGGAGGTTTGCTGAGGGGCCATTTGAAAGAGTTTGGGCTACAAACATGATGAGAGTGATAAAGTGATGAGAGTGGTGAAGTTTTGAGAGCAATAAAGTGGATGAGAGTGATCAAGTGATGAGAGAGGTTAAGTGATGAGAGTGATGAAGTTTTGAGAGCAATGAAGTGGATGAGAGTGATCAAGTGATGAGAGCAATAAAGTGATGAGAGTGGTCAATCAATTTTATGATGAGGGTGGGGGTAAAAAATTTTCCGATGAGGTCGGAGGTAGAAGGAGGTGGGAAGACAGGGATGTATGACGCGGACAGGTGGTGGAAGCATTTAAATACTTTATTTGAAAAAACCCACTTATTTCAGGTTAACTTTGACATGTCTGATCTGAAATAAGTGGGTTTTTTTGATTTTTAATGGTGGGTTTGAAATGGCAGATTTGGGTTGAAACCCGCCATTAAAAAATGGCGGGTTTCGTTAACTTTGATACCCCCTATTGCTCAAATGGGCTGTCTGGCATGCTACACATCCCATTTGAGTTGTATGGCACGCTAAACAACCAAAATCAAGTTGTGTAGCCTCCACTAAATCATAAATAATGAATAATAAATAATAAATTATGAATTAAAAATTATAAATAATAGATTATATATGATAAATAATGAATAATAAATAATAAATAATAAATAATAAATAATAAATAATGAATAATAAATAATGAATAATAAATAATAAATAATAAATAATAAATAATAAATAATAAATAATAAATAATAAGTAATAAATAATAAGTAATAAATAATAAATAATAAACAATAAACAATAAACAATAAATAATAAATAATAAATAATAAATAATAAATAATAAATGATAAATGATAAATAATAAATAATAAATAATAAATAATAAATAATAAATAATAAATAATAAATAATGAATAATAAATAATGAATAATAAGTAATAAGTAATAAATAATAAATAATAAATAATAAATAATAAATAATAAATAATAAATAATAAATAATAAATAATAAATAATAAATAATAAATAATAAATAGAAAATAATAAACAATAAATAATAAATAATAAATAATAAATAATAAATAATAAATAATAAATAATAAATAATAAATAATAAATAATAAATAATAAATAATAAATAATAAATAATAAATAATAAATAATAAATAATAAATAATAAATAATAAATAATAAATAATAAATAATGAATAATAAATAATAAATAATAAATAATAAATAATAAATAATAAATAATAAATAATAAATAATAAATAATAAATAATAAATAATAAATAATAAATAATAAACAATAAACAATAAATAATAAATAATAAACAATAAAAAATAAATAATAAATAATAAATAATAAATAATAAATAATAAATAATAAATAATAAATAATAAATAATAAATAATAAATAATAAATAATAAATAATAAATAATAAATAATAAATAATAAATAATAAATAATAAATAATAAATAATAAATAATAAATAATAAATAATAAATAATAAATAATAAATAATAAATAATAAATAATAAATAATAAATAATAAATAATAAATAATAAATAATAAATAATAAATAATAAATAATAAACAATAAACAATAAATAATAAATAATAAACAATAAACAATAAATAATAAATAATAAATAATAAATAATAAATAATAAATAATAAATAATAAATAATAAATAATACATAATAAATAATAAATAATAAATAATAAATAATAAATAATAAATAATAAATAATAAATAATAAATAATAAATAATAAATAATAAATAATAAATAATAAATAATAAATAATAAATAATAAATAATAAATAATAAATAATAAATAATAAATAATAAATAATAAATAATAAATAATAAATAATAAATAATAAATAATAAATAATAAATAATAAATAATAAATAATAAATAATAAATAATAAATAATAAATAATAAATAATAAATAATAAATAATAAATAATAAATAATAAATAATAAATAATAAATAATAAATAATAAATAATAAATAATAAATAATAAATAATAAATAATAAATAATAAATAATAAATAATAAATAATAAATAATAAATAATAAATAATAAATAATAAATAATAAATAATAAATAATAAATAATAAATAATAAATAATAAATAATAAACAATAAACAATAAATAATAAACAATAAATAATAAATAATAAATAATAGGTTGTATCAGAGTTTAAATTTTGAAAAATTTAAAAGGCTTATTTCAGGAAAAATATCAATTTTTGAAATAATATTTTTTTATAAATACAAACTATGAATCAATGTTATTAACTTAAAAAAATAAAATTTTGAGAAAAAAAATGGATAGACCTGAAATCAGCCATTTAATTTTTTGAAAATTTTAACTCTGTTACACCCTAATAAATAATAAATAAAAAATAGAAAATAAAAAATAAAAAATAAAAAATAAAAAATAAAAAATAAAAAATAAAAAATAAAAAATAAAAAATAAAAAATAAAAAATAAAAAATAAAAAATAAAAAATAAAAAATAAAAAATAAAAAATAAACAATAAAAAATAAACAATAAAAAATAAAAAATAAAAAATAAAAAATAAAAAATAAAAAATAAAAAATAAAAAATAAAAAATAAAAAATAAAAATATAAAAACAAAAAATAAAAAATAAAAAATAAAAAATAAAAAATAAAAAATAAAAAATAAAAAATAAAAAATAAAAAATAAAAAATAAAAAATAAAAAATAAAAAATAAAAAATGAAAAATGAAAAACAATAAACAATACATAGTAAACAATAAACAATAAATAATAAATAATAATAAATAATAAATAATAACAAATAATAAATTGTACATAATAAATAATAAATAATAAATAATTAATAATAAATAATTAACAATAAATAAATAAATAATAAATAATAAATAATAAATAATAAATAATAAATAATAAATAATAAATAATAAATAATAAATAATAAATAATAAATAATAAATAATAAATAATAAATAATAAATAATAAATAATAAATAATAAATAATGAATTATATGGAGTATTGTATGGGCCCCCACGCGTTGAGTGGCCCTACACAACTCCCACAGGCCATGTGGGCCGTGTACACGGCTTCCATAGGCCATGTGGGCCGTGAACACGGCTTCCACACACCTGGAGCCGTGTACATCGCTCCCACACAACTGGAGCCCTGAATTTAACATCACCCATAAAAACAAATTAAAAATTTAAAAAAAAATCAACAGGATTATTTTTCTCATAACTTACTCTTAAACACATGAGTAATTTATGCCCCCATGACATCTTACACACATGGGAATTTCCTTGGTCTATCTGGGTCACATATACTGGTTTTGTGAATTTAAGAAGTTGGAGGCGGAATGCCACTGGACCATATTGGGTTCTGCCAGCTGAAATTTATGATCATGCCCTACTATATAGGATTGCACACCAGTGAAGTAAGTATCCTCAAATTGACTGTTCAATGATGCTTCACAAACACAATCAGTAGTGAGGAAAAGCTATTGTTCAAGTAGCAACATCAAAATTCTAGAAAATTTTTCACTCTCACCAAAATAAATCTTAAAAATACAAAAACATTTCATTGTTGTTAAAATAAAATGAACATTCAAAGAAAAAAAAAGATGGGATTGAATGAAATTTTAAGAAATAAAACAAAAATCAAAGCAAAATAAGTTAAACTTAAATTGAGAAAAAAATCATAAAAGAGCAGGGGTTATTTTTTAAGACCCTGTGGTCAGTTTTAAAAAAATTATTTAGGTACCTGGGCTGCTTGCATGTTTTTTTTTCTTTTTGGTATTTCCAAGAAAAAAAAGACAGAAAAATTTACCAAAAACAGTTTCAATGCCAATCTGTCTGAATTATAGAGACCATTAAGGATTTTAAATGAAACACTAAATATATTTAACCTGAATTTTTGTATTTTTCATCAAAATTTAACAAGAAGATGATTTCAAATTTTAGACCACCCCATTTACAACCCCTTTTATTTTCACTTATTTTCATGCCAATAAATATTTTATAGGGTGAAATTGTTGATCAAAATGAAAATTTGTTTTCTGTTTCAATCTTTTAATGATAATATCCTAAATACTTGATAAGAAAGAAACTTTTTTTGCTGATGTTTAAGAAAAATATTGAAAAGGTTGTGATTTTCAGTCCTTTTATTTTGGATCCAATTTTAAGAAGCCTACAATACATCAAACAAATACCAAAAAATTATTACAAAGATTTTGAATTGGTTTTCAAACATTCCAAGTCTTGGAAGCACCCAAACAAATTGAATGAGAAGTAAAAGGAAAATTTCCACAGATGCATTGAGACTGTTTTTTTTTCTTGTTTTTTGGACAGATTTTTGAAGGTCTCAAAATAATTTGGAAATTCTGCAAGATTTTTTATAGGGGATTTGCATACAAATATACATTTCTGAAGTTTTATAAATTTCACCAAAGAAAATTCTTCAAATGCCTTTTTCCAAGGATATTTCCATGTGTAGAACATCAGGGACATGCATAATGTCTGTTTATTTAAATGTAAGGGTTGTAAAACAAATGTTGGTCAGAATCAAAAAGAAAATCAAAATCAAAAGCATTTAAAAAAAGAATAAAAGAAGGGTGATGATAAATTCACAACTCCAGTCTTGTGGGAGGTGTGTAGGGCCCCTCAACGCGTGGGCAACCATACAATACTCCAAAGGGTTGTTCTAAAAACGCGCAACCCCTGGGGGGCATATACCCCCCATAATGGGCATTTTTGATTTTTGTACCCCTGTAAACAACCATATTATTTATTATTTATTATTTATTATTTATTATTTATTATTTATTATTTATTATTTATTATTTATTATTTATTATTTATTATTTATTATTTATTATTTATTATTTATTATTTATTATTTATTATTTATTATTTATTATTTATTATTTATTATTTATTATTTATTATTATTATTATTTATTATTTATTATTTATTATTTATTATTTATTATTTATTATTTATTATTTATTATTTATTATTTATTATTTATTATTTATTATTTATTATTTATTATTTATTATTTATTATTTATTATTTATTATTTATTATTTATTATTTATTATTTATTATTTATTATTTATTATTTATTATTTATTATTTATTATTTATTATTTATTATTTATTATTTATTATTTATTATTTATTATTTATTATTTATTATTTATTATTTATTATTTATTATTTATTATTTATTATTTATTATTTATTATTTATTATTTATTATTTATTATTTATTATTTATTATTTATTATTTATTATTTATTATTTATTATTTATTATTTATTATTTATTATTTATTATTTATTATTTATTATTTATTATTTATTATTTATTATTTATTATTTATTATTTATTATTTATTATTTATTATTTATTATTTATTATTTATTATTTATTATTTATTATTTATTATTTATTATTTATTATTTATTATTTATTATTTATTATTTATTATTTATTATTTATTATTTATTATTTATTATTTATTATTTATTATTTATTATTTATTATTTATTATTTATTATTTATTATTTATTATTTATTATTTATTATTTATTATTTATTATTTATTATTTATTATTTATTATTTATTATTTATTATTTATTATTTATTATTTATTATTTATTATTTATTATTTATTATTTATTATTTATTATTTATTATTTATTATTTATTATTTATTATTTATTATTTATTATTTATTATTTATTATTTATTATTTATTATTTATTATTTATTATTTATTATTTATTATTTATTATTTATTATTTATTATTTATTATTTATTATTTATTATTTATTATTTATTATTTATTATTTATTATTTATTATTTATTATTTATTATTTATTATTTATTATTTATTATTTATTATTTATTATTTATTATTTATTATTTATTATTTATTATTTATTATTTATTATTTATTATTTATTATTTATTATTTATTATTTATTATTTATTATTTATTATTTATTATTTATTATTTATTATTTATTATTTATTATTTATTATTTATTATTTATTATTTATTATTTATTATTTATTATTTATTATTTATTATTTATTATTTATTATTTATTATTTATTATTTATTATTTATTATTTATTATTTATTATTTATTATTTATTATTTATTATTTATTATGTATTATTTATTATTTATTATTTATTATTTATTATTTATTATTTATTATTTATTATTTATTATTTATTATTTATTATTTATTATTTATTATTTATTATTTATTATTTATTATTTATTATTTATTATTTATTATTTATTATTTATTATTTATTATTTATTATTTATTATTTTTATTATTATTTATTATTTATTATTTATTATTTATTATTTTTATTATTTATTATTTATTATTTATTATTTATTATTTATTATTTATTATTTATTGTTTATTATTTATTATTTATCATTTATTATTTATTATTTATTATTTATTATTTATTATTTATTATTTATTATTTATTATTTATTATTCATTATTTATTATTTATTATTTATTATTTATTATTTATTATTTATTATTTATTATTTATCATTCATTATTTATTATTTATTATTTATTATTTATTATTTATTATTTATTATTTATTATTTATTATTTATTATTTATTATTTATTATTTATTATTTAGTGGAGGCTATACAACTTGATTTTAGTTGTTTAGCATGCCACACGGCCCATTTGAGTTGTGTAGCATGCCACATTGCCCATTTGAGTCGTGTAGGTTGCCAAACGGCCCATTTGAGTTGTGTATATGACTCTACACAACTCAAAGAGTTATGAATTTTACATTAACCTAAAAGAATGAAAAAAGGGATAAATTAAAAATAAAAAAATCAAAATGCAAAATTAAAATCAAAATGAAAACAGAAACAAAAAAATTGAATTTCCATGTATTGATGAATAGTTCAATTCAAAAAAAAAAGTAAATTTGATTTAAGGTATAATGATTCTTCATAGCATTTATTTGCTTTCAAATTTGGTTATGAATCTGAGGGAATCCAGCCCATGGCTTTGCAATTTTTTAAACATAAAATTCTGGATTTTTCTTCTTCAAAAACCAGATTAGTATGGCCACTGGCATGAAGTTTATTCTTGAGGGAGAAATAAAAAACAACAAGTTTAGTCTATAAATAAGAGTCAAATTTGCTTGATTGAATAGAATGGATAAAATTTTCTTATGAGGCTCAAAACAAAACCAATAAAACGTTCACGCGAAACAGGTCTGAACCAAATTTCTCCACAGTTTTAAAAGAAATATTAAATGAAGCATATATACATCAATTCCCAATTATTCCTGATATATAAAAATTTTCAATTCAATTCATGCATTACATCAATATGGTGCAGCAATATTCTGAGACCATCCAGGAGTCAATTTGATTTCCAACTCCAAAACCAAAACAAAGTCACAAAATGTTTCACTCACTATCCCAGGTGCAGCCATTTTTTTCATGGTGTTTATTACTATATTATAAGAAAATACAGGAAATTAATAGCAATTTTTATTTTTCAAAAGAAAAGATGCATCATCTCCCTTGCGGAAGCTGGTTATCAAGGTATTAAGGCCTTCTTGGATGCTACAGTTTAATGAAAATGCTTGTTATAGGGTGTATCAGATTTAATCAAACCCTCCACTTTTTAATGGTGGGTTTCAACCCAAATCTGCCATTCAAAACCTGCCATTCTAAAACAAAAAAAAAACCCTTATTTCACATCAGACATGTCAGATTCACCTGAAAATAAATGGGTTCTTTCAAATAAAGTATTTTAAGGCTTTCACCACCTCAACCACACATCATTCCATCTCATCACCCCCTGCTTTTAACCTCTGACCTCATTGGAAAAATTCTACCTCCAACATCATTGGAAAAAATTGATTCATGGCTCTCATCACTTCATCACTCTCATCTATTCCTATCCTCTTTGATTCATCACTCTCATCCCCTAATCACTTCATCACTCTCATCCCCTCATCACTTCATCACTCTCACCCCTTTAATGCTCTGATTGCTCCATCACTCTCATCACATTATTGATTTCATCACATCTATCCTCTCATCAATTTATTGCTTCATCCCTGCTTTCATCACATCCTAACTCTCATTGCTTCATTGATTCATTGCTTCATTGCTTCATTTCTTAATTGCTTCATTGCTCCATTGCTTCATTGCTTCATCACTTCATCCCCGCTTTCATCACTTCATTGCTTCATTGCTTCATCCCTTCATCCCTCTTACTCTTTTTAAATGGCCCCTCAGCAACCCCCCCCCCCCCCTGCAATTCCACTAAACAATCCAATGGAACAAAGAAAAAATCACCCAGGAACTCAACATCAAACAATCCTCCCCCATCAGCTCCAAAAGGATCAAGTCATCTGAAGAGAGCTGATCACATCATCCTGGTAAAATGGCTCAAAATTCCCTCCAACTATGACAATTGCTTTGGATCTGAAAATGAAACATGATTTGGCCAACCTCCATCCTCCAAGGTTAATTGTTATCTCCTGGTGGCCAATGAACTGAAGAATAAAACCAAAGGCAGGCTGGAGCTTTCATCCAAATAGATGTGGGAGCAATCCAAGAACTATTGATCCAAGTACAAAAAAGCCCACTCAATGTCAATCAACTGGCTTTGGTATCACCAAATCCAATAAAGCCAAGGGAATCAACTCAGTGGTTGATAAGTTGGACTCAAATTTTCCTTTTTATATCAATATGGATTGAATCTTTGGAAATAAGGCCAACATCACCCCTTTAGCTGACTTTTATGCCCAAAAATATGATTCAGTTGATGCTGAGGACTTGGCTGTGGATGCTCAGTGTAGTAATGATGATCCTGAAAAAACCTATGAGTGGGCCCAATCAGATGTGGAATAGGATATTCCAACACAACCAGCTCCAATCATGTCTAAATTGAAATTGATAAATGATTCAAACCCTTCCTTGGACCTCTCAATTCCTTTCTTGGACCCCTCAATTCCTTCCTTGGACCCCTCACTTCAGTCTTTTGACCACTCTCTTCCTGGGGTGGAAGAACTGGAAAACTTGGCCGATGAGGAGCATCTTATTCCTGTATCTCCATTTCCATCAAAATCTGCTCAAATAAGGGACCAAGTTCTTTTCTCTTCTGTCTGGTTGATCCTGACGGATTTATATTGTAAAAAAACAGGCTCATCCTTTCCTGAATGGCCAAATATTCAAGCCAATGGGGCCTCCCACATCCGCTTCAAATGAGAGCAATGACTATCACACACAAACCTCCTTTGAAAATGGAAAGCAAAAGGCCTCCAATTCCATCAACCTCAACCCCAATAGCCATAAAAAGATGAGAAAAACTTCAAATTTTTCTGGATTTTAGGATATCATGGAGAAGAGAGATTCAAGTAAGTGAATCAATTGATTCTTCTTGCTTTTAAAATCAATCTCATTCCTATTCCCCTCTGAAAAACAGTGAAATCAAAAATTGAATCTGAAAAACTTCAAGTTGAAAAGGAGAAGTGGGATTGTCAACTGGATATTTGTTTTCAAAAGAAGAAAGCCAAGATTTTGGCTCATCAACAGAAATTGGATTCTCAGTGGAAATTGAAACAGGCAGAGCAAGAGTTTCAAAAAGAAGAAAAGAAGCAGGATTGACAGGAAGAGAGACTTGAAAAGGAGAGTGAACAACTGGCAGCAGAAAAAAAAGATAGGTTAACCATATCCATGTCACATATTGTCATCAGTAGAACTGTGGAAGAAATAAAGCAAATTACTCAATTGCTTGGCTAGTAAAATATTTACGTTGATAAAAAATTTTAAAATAAAAAAAATAAAGTAAAATGGGTAATGTTAAATTCACAACTCATTTGAGTTGTGTAAACAACTCAAATGGGCCGTGTGGAATGCTAAACAAATACAATCAAGTTTTTTAGCCTCCACACAACTTGACTGCAGTTGTCTAGTGTTGAAATAAATTTAATTCATTCTTCTATTCATTTTCCCTTCCTCTCGACCTCTTCTCAATACGTCCCTGTCAGCTGACAGTCACAAACCTATCACAGATAGTTGGAGCGACCAACCCTTACTTCTCTCTCTCAAAGTCGACTCCATTCTTCTTTTACTTCTATCTTCCCCTCATCACCCTTCCTAACTTGATCCCGACTCTCAAATTCCCACAACTTCATCTTCCAACTCTTCCTCCTTCCGTTCCTTTTTCCTCCACTACTCTTCTCTCTCCTTTCTTTTTCTTTTTTATTTTCTTTCTTCTCTTTTTCCATTCTGCTCTGTTATCCTTTGTTTTTCGCCTTCCACCAATCTCATCCTCAAATCGCTATAACTCAACTTTGACCAACCAACTACGACCTACTAAGAACAACCTCTATTGCTAAGTCTATGAAAGACTCTTAGGTTCTTCTTCTCATATTTGGTGAGAAAAGAATTGTCTTGTTGATCTTTTTTTTTATTTCTTTTCTTCTTTATTTCTAACTCTTCGGCTTGTAGTCTACTGTCCTGTCCTTCTGAATAGCTCTACTAGTCCTGCTTGATCATACTTCTATATCTTGATCTACAGTATGTTTTCTCTTTGTTAATTCCTCCTTTCTGATTTAGATCTACTCCTAATTAACTTTTGTCAATACAGTCTGGTTCTACTTTTACACTTCTTCTGTAATCCAAATCCTCTAGTTTCTTCACAATTAACAGTCAAACCGGAACTTCCTCAAACTATCATCTCCGAACCGAACCAGACGCAAGTATGGACTCCATAAATCCCACCATTCTCAAATCAACTATTGAAGCTATTCCTTTACTCACAGAGGACAATTTTACCATATGGCGGACACAAATGCTTGCATTACTCAACCTGGAAAAACTTAAAGACGCCATGGCTTCCACGGACAACCTTCCGTTGGATGATAACGCGATTCTCACTTCAATCATCATCTCAAAGCTGTTGCACGCCGTACACTCAAATATCATAACTACCAATAATGAAGAAGACGCCAAGGCCATATGGCAGTCATTGCATAAGCATTTTGTATCAGCTAAACCTGCAAATCGTGCTCGCGTTTACAAAAGCTTCACTTCTATAACCTTCAACAAGGCTAATATTCAGTTATTCATTACAGAGATCAAGACCGGTCTGACTCAACTTCAGGAAATTGGAATCCATCTGCCAACCGATATTCTAGCCTATATGGTTCTTGAAAAGCTTCCATCCACCCCCAAAATGAAGAGTATACATCAATAGATTACTCATTCACCTGTCAAAAATGAGATTACTCCTGATGCCGTTTTGGATCACCTTTGTATCCATCTCAACAACCAAAAGATGTCTAAGGCCAATGCCTCTGATAGTTCCTCATTATCTCTGTTCACTGACTTGTCCATGAAGTGCAAGCCCAACAAGCATAATACTCTTGCTAATCATCCCAAGCATCAATGCTGGATGTTGTATCCTCATCTCCGACCCAAGACGCCTGCACCATCTGGAGGAGATCATGTCAGCTTTATGTCTAAATCTTGAGAACCTCACTCCTTGCTATTTGTTCTTGACTCCGGCTCTTCCAACCACATGATCTCTAAACCAGAATTCTTTGACTTCATAGACTACGAACACCAAGGGACAATAAACACAAGTAGCGGTTCCGGTGCCCTGGCGATCAAAGGTATAGGCAGAGTAACCTTATGGACTGGTTCTGAAACCATCTCCCTTAAAGATTTTCTCTATGTGCCTGATATTACAGCCAATCTTTTATCACTACACAACCTTATTTTAGACAACTTCCATGTTCATTTCCTGCCTAATCAAGTTCTTATTCAGAGGAATTCCAGAGATCTATGCAATGGATTTTACGTCAACCACATTCCTTACCTCAAACTGGAAACAGTGTCGCAATCATCCTCATTCCTGTCATCCTCTGAGATTCTCCACAAGTCGCTGGGTCATGTTAGCTACCATCGAATTTGTCACAAGCTTAATATCCCAGTTAAAAAAGAATCCCCGTGCGAATCTTGCTCCATTGCCAAAATCACTAGGGCTTCCTTCAAGGACAGAAGTTCTAGAGCCAGCAAGATTTTTGAAGAGCTCCATCTCAATACAGTTGGGCCTCTTCCTACATCATCCGCTGGTCATAAGTATTTTTTGACAGTTGTTGACTCTCATTCTTGATTCTGCTCTGCTCTTCCAATGAAAGGAAAGGATGAAATAGCCAAATGCTTGATTTGCTGCATTGAGGTTGAGGCAAAAATAATCGGCTACTATCCCCGTGTTCTCCATTCTGATTGGGGATCTGAATTTGTTAATGGAAAAATAGCCGATTTCTGTCAAATCAATCACATTAAACACTGCCTCGCTGATCCTTACACTCCCCAACAAAACGGCCTAGCAGAACGATTCAACCGTGCTATTCTTGATTCTCTACAAACTATCATTCTGGATTCTGGATTTCCGTCCTCGTTGTGGCATGAACTGATCTCTTCATCCACTCTGACCTTGAATCAGATACCAACTGCTAAATTAAAAAAGTCACCATACGAACTGTTCAAACATTGCTTGCTACCCCTGTCTTACTTTCATCCGATTGGGAATCCAGTATTGTTCCTACAACAACCAAAAACGAATTGAGGAAAGCTGGACCCTCCAGGTTTGAAAGGAAAACTCCTGGGCTACAATCCAGAGCTCCAGTCTTATCGTGTTCTGGCTGACAATGGAAAAATCGTCGACACCAAGAGTATCACAATCCTAGAATTTTCTAAACAGGATTCATCTGTGACTCTGTCATCCGATGATTTCTTTGTAGTCGCAAAGCGCTATCCCTCTACCACTCTCAGTCCTGACTCTGAACCTGAATCCAAATACGAATCTCTGGAAGTCTCCTCGTCTCAAGCCCCCAAGTCTGAAGAGATGGAAGATAGTCCTGAACCTGCTGCCATAGAAGCTCCTGAAATTCCTGCTGATCCTGTTATTTCGGATAGAGTATTACGCACCAGAACTCTAAACTTAAAACCGGTTAAATATAGTTATCTTGCTTCTTCAGAATTGTCCAAAAAATCAAACAGGCAAAACTCACCGAACTGCAAAACATCAAAGATCATGAAGTGTGGGAAGACTTCTTTGGCACCCCCAATCATTACCTTAATACCACCTGGGCCATCCGAGACAAACCAGCTACTCGATCTACTCCTGAAAAGACTAAAGCTAGATTGTGTATTCAAGGATTTCTGCAAACTCCCGGAGTTGATTTCAGTGATACATTTGCTCCTACAGGAAAATTTTCATCTCTACTTCTTCTGCTCATCTTTGCTCTAGAAAAAAAATTAACTGTTAAACAATTTGATGTAAAAAGTGCATTTCTTTATGCTCCTCTCTCAGAAGATTTATATATAAAAACTCCAAAAGAATTGCATCAAACAGCTCCCTTCCTACGATTAACTCGGTCTCTTTACGGTCTGCGTCAAGCTCCGCTCAACTGGCATGAAACTCTCGTTGATTGGCTGGTTTCCATAGGCTATCACCAGTCGGAATCTGATGCCTGTGTTTTCATTAATCTCTCTACCTGTTCTTATCTTTTCTTCCATGTTGACGACCTTGTTGTAGCAGGTGACTTTGAAAACTTTCAATCACTTTTCTTATCTCGCTTTCCGGACTCCTCAGCTCATCCTCCGGACTCCCTGTTGGGAATGGATATTTAAATGTACAACTCTAAATGCACTCTCATTCAAACCGGCTTGATAAAAAAGGGCCTTGAATTGCTAGGACTGGAAAACTGCAGACCGGTTCTTACTCCCCTTACTCCTAATGTCCAATTGACCCCTGCAAACAATCAAGAGGTAGACGCCTTTGCCAATCTCAACATCAATTATCGAACTTTCACGGGGCTTCTCAACTACATTGCCTGCAGGACTTGTCCGGATCTGGCCGCCGCAGTCTCCATACTCTCTTGCTTCAATCATTGTCCCGGCCTTTCTCACTGGAAGGAGGTTATACACTGCTGGAAATATCTTAAGGGAACCATTCACTTATCTCTGACTCTAGCCCCCAAGGTGGACGACCCCTGTCAACTACAATTCTATTTGGATGCCTCTTGGGGAAGTGATCTTCACGATAGGACATCGCAGAGCGGATGCATCTGTTTCTGGAAGACATGTCCCTTGCTATGGTATAGTAAAAAACAAAAACTTATTTCCATGTCCTCAACTGAGTCCAAAATGAATTCCATGACCGACTGCATACAAGAGAATCAGTGGCTTTGCCACCTCATTAAAGAACTCTGGGGTTTTGCACCTGATCCCTTGATATTTCATATTGACAATAAAGGCCTTCTCGACAAAGTGCTACACTTTGGGTCGAATGCAAAGACTAAGCACCTTGATATCAAACTAAAATTCACCCGCGAACAAGTAAAACAAAAATCAATACTAGTCAAACTCATTAACTCCTCCCCCATGATAGCCAATTCACTCACCAAGCCAAGCAACTACCAATCCCTGCTCAACCTGCTGAAACCATGTTTTAAGCTATAATTCTTTTGCTCACCAAATATCCGGGCGTGTTGAAATAAATTTAATTCATTCTTCTATTCATTTTCCCTTCCTCTCAACCTCTTCTCAATCCGTCCCTGTCAGCTGACAGTCACAAACCTATCACGGATAGTTGGAGCAACCAACCCTTACTTCTCTCTCTCAAAGTCGACTCCATTCTTCTTTTACTTCTATCTTCCCCTCATCACCCTTCCTAACTTGATCCCGACTCTCAAATTCCCACAACTTCATCTTCCAACTTTTCCTCCTTCCGTTCCTTTTTCCTCCACTACTCTTCTCTCTCCTTTCTTTTTCTTTTTTATTTTCTTTCTTCTCTTTTTCCATTCTGCTCTGTTATCCTTTGTTTTTTGCCTTCCACCAATCTCATCCTCAAATCGCTATAACTCAACTTTGACCGACCAACTACGACCTACTAAGAACAACCTCTATTGCTAAGTCTATGAAAGACTCTTAGGTTCTTCTTCTCATATTTGGTGAGAAAAGAATTGTCTTGTTGATCTTTTTTTTTATTTCTTTTCTTCTTTATTTCTAACTCTTTGGCTTGTAGTCTACTGTCCTGTCCTTCTGAATAGCTCTACTAGTCCTGCTTGATCATACTTCTATATCTTGATCTACGGTATGTTTTCTCTTTGTTAATTCCTCCTTTCTGATTTAGATCTACTCCTAATTAACTTTTGTCAATACAGTCTGGTTCTACTTTTACACTTCTTCTGTAATCCAAATCCTCTAGTTTCTTCATGTAGCCCCCACATGAGGGTTCAGTTTTGTGTGTCACCAAGCACAACTACATTCAAGCTGGGTGGGGTTGTAAATAACTCAAATCTAGTTGTGTTTCATGCCACCTAACTAAAAGCATTGTGGGCCAAAAAAAAAAATAAACTAAAATAAACTAAATGAAAATAATAAAAAAAAAAAAACAGAAATCAGCCAAAAAATCAAAAAATGTTGATTTTTTGGTTTAAAAAAAACAAAAAAAAATAAAATAAAAAATAAAAAATAAAATAAATATAAGTAAATCAGGGGTTGCACATGTTTGGAAAAACCCTTTGGATTAGAGTATGGGCCCCCACGCATTGGTTGGGTCATGTGGGGCCCTACACAACTCCCACACTGGGAGTTGTGAATTGATCATCACCCTTTTCAAATAAAATAATTTTTGAGCTTATTTTTAACCCCACCAATAAAAAAATGTTTTTTATTTTTATTTAAATTTTTTTGTCTAGAGTATATTTTTCTGCTGGCCAAGTCCTTGCAGGTGTTCCTAGTGGTTTTGTTGATTTGCATAGAAATTGCCATCCTTTTATGAGTGGCAGTCTCCACAGCAGTAAAAGTACAGTTCTTTTACTTATCTGCTTTGAAAACCATTTTTACAATACCTTTTTGTTTGAAATCAATACCAAAACCCAAGTCAGTAAAAACAAATTGGCCATTTCTTACTTGATATTCATCCTCTTTGTTGATAATTTGTCCATTAGATTTTTTTTGTTGGAACTACCAGTAAAAATGAATAGGAAGAGATGTCACCTTTTTAAATATGAGGAGAGTTTTAGAAGGAATTGGAAGTGAAGGTGATGTGGGGGGCACAGTCAAAAGGAGTGAGGCCAGATCCAAATTCCAAAGCAGAGAAGGAGGGGATGTTGTTGTCCATCATTGTTTCATGGTTGGAATCATGCACCAGTCTGGCTGATTTTTGGAATATTTGGCCTAGGATTTTAGAGGCTTTGTCCAACCTAGCTTGAGGAAAGTAAACTCTTGAGGGGAAGATTGAATGAAAGCTTTCTTAAAATATATTCCAAATATCTCAGAGGGGTGCATAAATTTTTTTCCATCCAATTTCCCACATTTTTCCACCCCAAGATCCTGAGGGACCAACATTGTTGAAAATTTTTTTCAATTGGTGAAGGAGAGTGGTCAAAAAGTTTATGTCATAATCTTTCTCAGAGAGTTCATTCAAAGGAACCAATTCAATTTTTGCAACCAGACAGTTGCAATTGGATTGTTCAAGAACAGCCACTTTTCCAGAAGTTAAGAAATTAAACTGTTTGATCTTCTTTTTGGCCTGTTCAAACTCTTCAGGGGAGGGTTTTCAATTGTCCTTTTTCTTTTTGGAAGCAATAGCAGGGTACAAATCCAAAGGTTGAAGTTTTTGTCTATAAAATACAAAATTTTTGTTAAACCCCTCTTCAGCCACTTCCAAAGAGATTTCAGATTCTATCATTTGGGCCCTTTTTCACCAAAGAGCCCTCTGCTTTCCAACTCTCTTTATGTTTTTCAACACATCTCCTTTCATCTTGTTCCCTCCCATGCAACTACTTTGCTTGGGGTGAGGATCAAGACAGGATTTGATTGGTTGTATAACATTTGGAGCATGGTGGGAGAAGCATGGGTCATGCAGAAAAAGGGAAGGAATCAAAAGAAAAAGGGGTCAAAAGCAGTGTTGCACTGCATCAAATCCAAAAAAAAAAAATCATCAGCCATGTTTCAGTAATTGTGGAAGATCAAAAAACATATAAAAATAAATACTGGTGAATGGTGATAACCAACAAAAAAAACAGGTCATATTTTTTGATTTTGATAGGCATCAATCAATGAGGAGGAGGAGGGGGGGCTTACCTTGGGGAGCAAGCAAGGAGGAGGAGGCGGGGTGGTGGGGTTTTCATGCTAAAAGGATGGGGGTGGTCCTAAAGATTGGAGGAAATTGATCATAAATTGGTCTGTATGAGGAGGAAGAGGGAGGAGGACCAATCAATTTGCTATTGATTGACCAATTCATTTGCTATTGATTGACCAATTTATTTGCTATTGATTGACCAATTTATTTGCTATTGATTGACCAATCAATTTATTATTTATTGAACAATCAATTTGATGTTGATTGGTCTATTTATTTGATATTGATAAACCAATTGGTTGATTGATTTGATATTGATCAATCAATTGATTTTCTAACAATCAACCAATTGATTGCAAATTTATCAACCAATTGATTGCAAATTGATCAACCAATTGATTTGGATGGAGGGGGTGGCTTACCTAGAGGAGCAAGTGAGGAGGCAGAGGGGCGGTTCTAAGGCTATGCAAGGATGTTGGTGGTGGGGGGGGGTCCTAAACATTGATTGAACAAACAATCAGCAACAGATGAGGGGGAGGAAGAGGAGGTGGGGGGGGGGAGCTTACCAGGGGTTCTGACCAAAGGAGGAGGGGGGTGGTCCTAAATCAACAGAATTAGGAGGAGGTGGAGGTGGATGTTGAGGTTGGAGGTGGATGGTGGATGGTGGGTTGGAGGTGGATGGTGGATGGTGGGTTGGAGGTGGATGGTGGATGGTGGGGCAGAGGTGGATGGTTGATGGCAAGGTAGAGGTGGATGGTGAGGTTGAGGAAGGATTGGACCAGTGGGAGTGGACCAGAGTGGCCTGGTGGTTTGGTGGGTTGAGGTGGGTGGTTTGGAAGTTTTGGTTCTGTTTGTTTTCTAAGTCAACCAAAAAAAAAAAAAAAAAGATGATGATGAGGGACCAGATGAGACAGGGATGACTTGAGGAGGATTGGGAATATTTTCTTCAAACATTTTGTCCCATTCATCTTTGATGTTGGCCAGAAGGTTGTGAAGGATTACACAACTGATAATCCAGCTGATGAGGATCTTCATGTCTTTGGAATTTTGAGACTTTTTTTGCATTTCCCTTAAGCTGGCCCATCTTCAGTTGAGGATTCCTATGGCATGCTCAATCCAAACTTGTGATTGGGAAAGATAGTTGAAATCAGTTTTGGCTTGATCATTGGATGAAAAATTGTGGTATGCTGGAGCCACATATTTCCCGCTAGCATCAGCTGAATCAGCCAGAAGGTATTGATCTTGTTCAAAGTGGTTCTCTGGGTTTTGGGAAATCCAAATCCAATTGAAAACATATGAATCTTGACAATAACATGGAGGGACAGCATGGAGTGATATTAAATTCTTGTTGTTATCACAAACAATTTTTAGTTCCACAGAAAATCTATACAGACAGTGTGGTGACCAAATCTGGAAACCTTGAAACCACTGCAGAAATTTTAAAGTTTTTTATGATTTTTTTTTATATATATCTATCAGTCATCAATGAACATTTTTTTTAAAAAAATATATATCTCTTGTGTTTCTATGGCTACCCACTTTTTCCCACTCTCCCAGATCTTCTCTGTCCTAGCAGTCTAGGCAGCCCTTCCCCGGTCATCCAACCCTTTCCTTCCTCTGTTCAAATCCCCCCCTTGCACACGCTTTACTCTGATTTTTGGCCAAGCGCGTGCAGGCAGCCATCCCCTCCTCAACTCATCACCACCATCCTCCCCCATGGATTGCTCAATCTCATTGGCCATTGACTCCCAATTGGTTGAACCCGTCCTCTACTCATCCTTGTTGCCATTGACCAATGACCACAAGTGTTGCTTGTGGTTGTTGGAGACCCCAAGACCAGCCCCATCATTTGATCACCTGCTTGATATTGGTCACGGGAATTATCCTTGATCAATCACTCCCATGACCAATCTCACTCCCATCCTTGCCATTGGCAACCTTGCACCAACCTAACAATGCCAATGAAGCTGTTGCTTGTTGTTCACAGCCATCATTCACCTCTTCCCACCATCATCACCGCCGTCCAATCTTTCTCAATTGGTTGTTAAGTGCTCTCATTGCTCCTTGCCCAAAATTGTCCTTGCTCAATCCCAGCTTTGACCAATTGGCTCCAACAATCTGGGCCAATTGGCCCTGTCCAATCCCTTTCCAACGCCCGCAAACCAGCATTGTTGTTTGCGGCCATCAGAACCTTTGCACCACCTTGATCCTCCTTTGACCAACCGCAGCCGTGGATGGTTGAACCCGCCATCCACTGCTGCCGTTGTCCTTGAAGCAGGCAGGTTTCTACCTTCCATCCCTTGCTTTTTTTCCCTCTCTCTCTCCCATGTCAGGCGGTTCCTGTTTCCAACCTTCATTTTTTTTAAAAAATAAAAATCCGCTCTCATTTGTAAGTATCTCTTGTAAATATTCTACAGGCCTCTGTCTTATAAAAGGAGGGGCTCTCCCCTGCCTTTTTGCATATCATCTCATCCAATCCATCTCACATAGTAATAAATAATCTGATCATTCCAAAGGGCCTCTTCCCCTTCATCTGCAACCTTTATCCTGGGTATATCTGTTGATTGCCCCTTGATCCTTTGAGCCTCAATACTCAAACCTTTTTCCATCCATCTGTAACCTTGATCCTAATCACCAACCATAGCCTTGCTGGTTGAAGAGAATTCCGTCTGCTGGAATTCTTGAGTGTGTTATACCGCTCTTGATCCCTTTTTCCAACCATACTGGTCTGATCTTCCCCTGGTCATCTTTCTGGATCCAGTCACATTTGACTGAGAGGTTTCTTTAAGCTTGAAACCTGGAGTGTTAGACCTCCCTTTATTCTTTAAAAGTTGAATTCCGCCATGCTACTCTTGAGTTCCTTGAGAAGTGTTGGGTCATTCTTGTTCAAATCTGTTATTGCTTTGCTTCTAGAGCTTCATAAACAAATCGCTTTTGTTTTGTTCAGCCACCCACAGTTATCTGGTACCCTGCAAGCGCTTGATTGCGGAGAGTTGGGCAGGTTCATTGAGAACCTGGAGGTTGGTTGGGATTGAGTTGATCTTTCCTAATCTTCTGCCAACAACCAGAGTTATTAGCTTGTGGGCGTTTTTACTTAAAACTGCCTTGTTCCATTGAAATCTGAACAAACTTTGACTTATTTTGTTCAATTCTTTCCCTGCACTATCTTGCCTCAGATAGAGTTGATTCCATTGCTACCAACTATTCCCAAACTCATCCCTTATAGTGATTCCTTATTTACAAGTTCCTGGACCTTGATTCCGGTTACATTTAAATATTATTGTAACTCTTAGGAGGGCAGCTTAAACAGAACCTTTCCCCTCCACAGAAATTCCTGCGGCTTAGCACCTTTTGGGTTCTTACATTTGGTCTCCCGGGCCGGGATCAAACCTGCAACCTTGGGATTTACAGTCCCATAACCATCAACGTTTGGAATCAAACTTTGAAATCCAATCTTTTTTTTTCCTTCTCTGTTTCTTTCTCTCTTGTGGAATCTGATCAATGGAGGAAACTTATCCTAGAAGTAAGTCCTCCCAATTTGTGCACCATCTGGGCAAGGTACTTGTTGTTTTTTGTGAAACCCTACTCTTGCCACACTTGTGAGCCACTTTGGAAATCTGCTCTTTGGATCCTCTAGGAATTTTGTTATTCAAAATGGCATCTACTGGTACCCCAACCTTCTCTGCTCAACCAAAGATGGTCAAGATCAAACCTCAGAACAAGAACTTAGGGTTCAATGGGGTAAATGATGAACGGTTCTTGGACTCTTACAAAATGGCTGCTGAAGTTGACGGAGCAAGCAAATACAATATGGCCTATCAGGTAAAATTCATTATCTCCTCTGATGAAGTTATGGAAGTAATTGAGTTGTTGAAAGGATTCAAATCCCATGACTTGATGCTTCTGAGGGAGGAAATGTTGGCATATTAGGGTAAAATAGATGTAGCTTGGTTTACTTTTCAGTACTTGGATGCTCTTGTCTTGCAATGGATCTCAAATGGTGGTGTCTCTTAAGCCTCTGAATACCAGTCTTTTAGGAATTCTTGGGATCCTATCCAAAACTATCTTATCCAAAACAATCACATTGATTCAGTGGACAAAGTTTGAGCACAATTCTTCCAATCTTTTTTATTGGCTGTGCAGGAAAGGATTAAAGATGAATTGGTAAAATCTGGATCTATGATCACCACCAGGGATAATTGATTCAAGCTCCCTTTTTTCCTTATCCTTAGGAGTACTGTGGATGAAGTTATGAAAGTTCAAACTGCTTTAACTTTTGAAAAACCTAGAACCACTGAACCAGTCCATGCTCCTTCTTTTAAAGAGTCAAAAAATATTATGAATAAGATGATGGCAGATAAAAGACCTAAAGCAGGTCCTAATTTTACTCAATAACCTACTAATCTAGACAAAATCACCAAGATACTTTGAGCTTTTGAGAACAAAATAGATCAAACAATTTCTTCTCTTGTTACTCCTAAACCCTCTACTTCTGTCCCTAAATCTACCCTGGTCTGTTACTACTGTCATAGGGAAGGCCATGGAACTGGACAATGCTTGGAACTCCAGAAGGATATAAATGAAAAGTTGTTGGAGCAGAAGAGGAACAATTTCTTTCTTCCTAATGGTGCTCTGATCCCTTTCAATTCATCTTGCCCTATTTGTCATGTGGTGGCCTCTTATCAGCCTCCACCTCCAATGAAAGCATCCCTTGCTTCCTTTGATTTCCAATCTTCCTGTGGTACTCTTCAACCTTGGTACCCTCCAGCTATCTCTTCCTCCAGCCTTTCTGGGACTAATTATCAATCTGATCCAGCCCGGAAACAACATGAGGAACCTAAAACCCACAAAGCCCCTGCCTTACCAACTTCAATTCTTTGAAAACTAGTCAAAAATTGATCCTCACCTGAGCCTCCTTCCTCTGATGTAGAAGACATGGAGGTGGAAAAGGAGCAACTCATGGAAAGGTTTCCAGATCACTCAGATCCCTCTCCTTCATCCAAGTCACCTCAACCTTCTGATCCCATCTTAGTTCCTGCTTCACCTGAACTTCCTCCCTCCACCCAGCCCAAATTTTGATTTGAAAGGGGAATCTCAAAGGAACACCCCAATGCTGTGGAAGGAGTATTAAAGAAAATTTCTGATCTCAAAATTCCTGATCTATCTGTGGCTGAACTCCTATCAATCTCTCCATCTGAAGGAATTAAGAAATGGGTCTCTTGTCAATGTGTGGAGATTGGTCCTGAAGAACTAAAGGTCTCCTCTGGCACTTTGATGGAGGACTCTGGGGGAACTAGTCCTTCTTCAGATTCCAATATTTACTCCTGTCCTCTTAGTTTCCTCCCCTGTTATCTGGGTGACTCACCTAAAACTTTTTCTCCTCTTGTGGACTCCGGATCTCAGCTCAACTTAATTTTGGATGCCATGGCCTATAAACTCAAACTCAGTCCTAGGGTCAGCTTCAATTCTGCATTCTATGGGATAGGTAATCAATCTTGTGAATTGGTTGGTATTTCTGAAGATGTTCCAGCCAGGATTGGTCAAAATATTGTTGGAACCTGTCATTTTTGGATCACTCATTTGGAAGGGCCTATGATTTTGGGACAACCTTTCTTGATGGATTTTGGTGCTACCCTGATGTTTTATGATCAATTAGGGGAGAGAATTCTTCTCCCTGATGCTGATAGTAGAAAGATTGAAGTTCCTCTCTGTTCTTTGGATTCTGGTCATTGGGAAAGAGATTTTCCTGGTCATTCTTCTAAATCATCTTTAAAGGGGAAGCAGAAAGACAATTCCATTTCCTCTCATTTTTTATGGGAATAGTTGATCCTACTAATAGTTGTAGTTCTTTTCAGCCTCAGAATTCAACTCAAGGATCAACTCTCATCCCTCAGGCTTATTTTTCACTCTTTTCATCTTTTTCATCTAAACTAGAAAATATCAAAAATCAAAAACATGTCAAAATAGAAAAATCCAAAAATATTTCTTTTCCTTCTTTCTCTGGATCTGTTGTGTCTTCTTTTCCTTGTACTCTTAGGCCTGATCAAGCTTTTCTCAGTTCCGGTTCAAATCTCCACAATGAGTCTAAACTAGATCCTGATCTCAATCCTATTCTTGGTGGTTTGGGTATGGAGGAATATGGGCTTCAGTGGAGGCAATTTGGGGTACAAGTAAGTCCTCCCAATTGTGCACTGCCAGGGCAACGTTCTACCATCATCTTCAAAACACTACCTTGTGCCACACATGTGAGAAACATATTATTTTCTGGTTCTCCTCTTATTGAAAAGGAACCCTTTGAGGATATTGCAGAACATCAGATGTGGAAAATGTTGGAACTTGGACTCAGTTTTTGTAATCAAGTCTCACTGGTCAACTCCTGGAGGAAACAAGAACTTCTCTTGTTTTCCATCAAGTACAAACCAGTTTCCAAGAAGGTCCAACCAGTCAACCAGCCCATGCCTCTCAACCTCAATCCTTCTATTATGCGTCCTTCCTTATCTCATGATACTTACTGTGGTCTTCCTCAATCTCTTACTGGTCCCTTTGTGCCCAATGGTAGAGTCACTGAAGAACGTCTGAAGGTGGTTTACTTTGCTCCAGATGGATGGCTTCTTCCTGATGAGTTAAATTTGATAAAAAATGTTTAATCTCTAAGGTAAAAATATATTGCTTTCTGTGAAGAAGAGAGAGGTCTCTTGAAAGAATCCTATGGCCTCCCTTATATCATCCCTGTATTTGAACATGATCCTTGGCAAAGAAGAAGATCCCAATCCCTGCTGCTAAAGTTGACAAATTTATCAAGTTGGTCCGCAAACAAGTTTGTACTGGCCTATATGAGCAGTCAACCTCTCGTTATTCCAGCCTAGTCTTCTGCGTCCTCAAGATTAATGGTAAACTTATAATAGTTCATGATCTCCAACCTCTTAATAAAGTTACTATTAAAGACTCTGGTATTCCTCCTGCTACTGAAGAGTTTGTCAAATATTTCTCTGGGAGAGTTTGCTATGGTCTGGGGGAAATTATGGGTGGCTATGACAAACAATCCTTACATCCTATTTCTTTCCCTCTCACTAATTTTGATACTCCTCTTGGTAATTGCCTCAAGGTGCCACTAATTTGGTTGCAGTCTATTGTGCTCAGATGATGTGGATCCTCCAGGATGAAATCCCTGATCATGCTGGTATCTTTATTGACAATGGTGGAATTAAAGGCCCAGTTTCTGACTATGATAATGAGCTCTTACTTTGACATTCAGGAATTTTTTGTTTTATCTGGGAATATTCTACTACTTTGGAAATGATTCTTTTTTGAATTGAGGAATCTGGACTTAATGTCTCTGGATCCAAACTGGCTGCTTTTGTCCCTTCTCTGGAAATTGTTGGTCATGTGGTCTGCAAGGAAGGAAGAAGGATGGCACCAGCCAAAGTCAACAAGATCATCTCTTGGCCCACTCCAATCAATCTCACTGAAGTTAGGGGCTTCCTAGGTGTTGTCACTTATGTTAGAATATTTATCGCATCCTTATCCAAAATATGTGCACCCTTACATTGTCTAACCAGGAAAGATGCTGAATGGATTTGGACCCAAGATTGTGAACATTCTTTTCAGTTTCTCAAAATGATGGTTGGAAAAGACATAGTCTTGAAAAAGATTGCTTATGTACCTGGGGCTGGCAAGATCAAGCTGGCTGTTGATTCTAGTTATCAATCTGTTGGGGCTGTTCTTACTCAGGAAGATGAAAATGGTTGGGACCTTCCTGCTCTTTATGAATCTTTGCTATTTTCAGATGAAGAGTATAGGTAATCTCAGCCCAAATTTGAACTTTGTGGTGTGGCTCAAATGATGAAGAAACTTCAAACCGTTCTCTGGGGCCAAAATTTCAAACTAAAAGTCAATGCTCAATCCATCATTGAAATGATCAATGCTCCCAGAATCCCCAATGCTCCTATGACCTGTTGGGTGGCCTTTATCCAGCTTTTTTCTTTTGATATTGCTCACAGGCCTGGGAAATCTTTCACTATGCCTGATGGTTTATCTCAAAGACCTCTTGGAGACAATGAATCTGATGTTGGAACTGATTTTGATGAAGAAGAACCTTTAATCCAACCTGTCTTCTCTTTCTCTTCTCAAGATTTTTCTGGCTTTCAACAAGGTTTCTGGCTTAAAATAGAGCAGTACCTTTTAAATCTTCAAAAACCTCCTGATCTCTCTTTTAAAGAATTTTGATCTCTTAAAAGAAATTCCTCTAATTTCTTTCTCCAAAACTGTAGGCTTATGAAAAGAGGAAACCCTTGTACTCTTATTTTTGTTACTATCCCTTCTAAACAAGATTCTATCCTTGAAAGTTTCTGTGAAGGTCTTGGTCATCATGGGGAAAAAAAAACTTATTGACAATTATCCAAACAATTCTGGTGGCCATCTCTGAAGAAATCCATATCTCAATGGTGCAAGACTTGTGAAGTTTGTCAAAAACATGATCTTAGGCATCCAACTGAAATTTGTTATCCTACTGGGGAGTCCACTGTCTTTGGAAGGATTGCTATGGATGTGGTTCATATTAATTCAGGTGGTGCTAAGTACCTCATTGTGGCTAGAGATGATTTTTCTGGATGGGTTGAAGCAAAATTTCTTAAGAATCTTATCTCTGAATCAGTGGCAGCTTTTCTCTATGAGACCTGTACAATGTGTTATGGCCTGGCTCAATCTTACTCTACTGATGGTGGCTCCAAATTTGGTGGAAAACTTGCTGAAATGATCCAATCTCTCCCTGGACAACATAGAGTTACTACTCCTCATTATCCTGAAGGCCAAGGCATGGTGGAACAAAGCCATGCTCCTTTGAAGGCTGCACTTTTTAAGCTTTCTGGTGAAAGTGGTAAGCATTGTTGCAAATTCCTTCCTCTTGTTCTCTTCTCTGATCAAATCTCAACCAAAAGGACTACTGGCTACTCACCTTATGAAATCATCTTTGTCAAAAGAGCAGTTCTCCCTTTGGATCTGGAAATGGAATCTTTCTTGGGTATCCCTTGGGACAAGGTGTCCTCAACTACTGATCTATTAGTTGCTAGATCCAAGCAACTGGAGCAAAGTGAAGATGTTTGTGATGAAGCTTATCAGAAGATGATGGATTCCAGAGCAAAATCAGTTCAGTATTGGGAGGACAAGCACTCCAATCAAATCAGGGACTCCTTGAACCCTGGTGATCTAGTTTTAGCTTATAATCAATCTTTGGAGACCCAGTGGGGCAAGCTTTTCTCAAATTGTTGGAATGGTCCTTATTGGGTGATTTGCCAAGTTAGAGGTGGATCTTATGTTTTGGAGGAGCTGGATGGTACTCAACTGGTCAGAAGGTTCTCTGCTGATCAAGTAAAGAAGTTTCATTGTCTTGGAGGCAACTTTTCTTAGAAGTAAGTCATCCCAATTGTGCACCACCAGGGTTATTTGCTGCGTTTTTGTTGTAAACTCTACTGTATGCCACATAAGTGAGCACCTGGGATGCCTTCTGTGTTTTATTTCTACTGCTTCTAGGGATCTTTTGGATGGATCAAGATATTTTCCAACTCTTCAATCCCTCTCAAGAATCAAGAAATGGCCAATTTTCTGTTCAATTTCCTTGTATTTTTACTCCTCTTTATATCTTCAAGTTCAAGATGCAGACTAGGGACAGTCTATAAGTTGGGGAGAGATGTGGTGACCAAATCTGGACACCTTGGGACCACTGAAGAAATTTTAAAATTTTTTATGATTTTTTTTATATATATCCATCAGTCATCAATCAACATTTTAAAAAAATAAAAAAATAAAAAAAATAAAAAATAAAAAATAAAAAATAAAAAATAAAAAATAAAAAATAAAAAATAAAAAATAAAAAATAAAAAATAAAAAATAAAAAATAAAAAATAAAAAATAAAAAATAAAAAATAAAAAATAAAAAATAAAAAATAAAAAATAAAAAATAAAAAATAAAAAATAAAAAATAAAAAATAAAAAATAAAAAAATAAAAAATAAAAAATAAAAAATAAAAAATAAAAAATAAAAAATAAAAAATAAAAAATAAAAAATAAAAAATAAAAAATAAAAAAATAAAAAATAAAAAATAAAAAATAAAAAATAAAAAATAAAAAATAAAAAATAAAAAATAAAAAATAAAAAATAAAAAATAAAAAATAAAAAATAAAAAATAAAAAATAAAAAATAAAAAATAAAAAATAAAAAATAAAAAATAAAAAATAAAAAATAAAAAATAAAAAATAAAAAATAAAAAATAAAAAATAAAAAATAAAAAATAAAAAATAAAAAATAAAAAATAAAAAATAAAAAATAAAAAATAAAAAATAAAAAACAAAAAACAAAAATAAAAAATAAAAAATAAAAAATGAAAAATAAAAAATAAAAAATAAAAAATAAAAAATAAAAAATAAAAAATAAAAAATAAAAAATAAAAAATAAAAAATAAAAAATAAAAAATAAAAAATAAAAAATAAAAAATAAAAAATAAAAAATAAAAAAATAAAAAATAAAAAATAAAAAATAAAAAATAAAAAATAAAAAATAAAAAATAAAAAATAAAAAATAAAAAATAAAAAATAAAAAATAAAAAATAAAAAATAAAAAATAAAAAATAAAAAATAAAAAATAAAAAATAAAAAATAAAAAATAAAAAATAAAAAATAAAAAATAAAAAATAAAAAATAAAAAATAAAAAATAAAAAATAAAAAATAAAAAATAAAAAATAAAAAATAAAAAATAAAAAATAAAAAATAAAATAAAATAAAAAATAAAAAATAAAAAATAAAAAATAAAAAATAAAAAATAAAAAATAAAAAATAAAAAATAAAAAATAAAAAATAAAAAATAAAAAATAAAAAATAAAAAATAAAAAATAAAAAATAAAAAATAAAAAATAAAAAATAAAAAATAAAAAATAAAAAATAAAAAATAAAAAATAAAAAATAAAAAATAAAAAAATAAAAAATAAAAAATAAAAAATAAAAAATAAAAAATAAAAAATAAAAAATAAAAAATAAAAAATAAAAAATAAAAAATAAAAAATAAAAAATAAAAAATAAAAAATAAAAAATAAAAAATAAAAAATAAAAAATAAAAAATAAAAAATAAAAAATAAAAAATAAAAAATAAAAAATAAAAAATAAAAAATAAAAAATAAAAAATAAATCAATAAAAAATTATTATTATCTCTTTTGTTTCTATGGCTACCCATGTTTCCCCACTCTCCCAGCTCTTCTCTGTCCTAGCAGTCTAGGCAGCCCTTCCCCAGTCATCCAACCCTTTCCCTCCTCTGTTCAAATCCCCCCTTGCATGCACTTTACTCTGATATTTGGCCAAGTGCACGCAGGCAGTGTAAGACTCCAAACGGTGCTAGGCCGTGGCAGTTCTGTGGAGGGGAAAAGTGCTGTTTAGGCTGCCCTCCTGAGTGTTACAAAAATATTTAAATGTAACCAAGATCAAGGTCCAGAACCTGGTAAATGAGGAATCAAGGAGTAGAGGATAAAGATGATAATAGTTTGGTAGCAATGGAACAGCACTATCTGAGACAAGATTATGCAGGGAAAAACTTGAACAAAAGAAGTTAAAGTCTGCTTAGAGTTCAAAGAACAAAAGCTGTTGTATGTAAATAACACCCACAAGCTAATAACTCTGGTTGTCAGCAGAAGATTGGGGATGATCAACTCAAACCCAAGCAACCTCCAGGTTCTCAATGAACCAGCCCAACTCTCCGCAATCAAGCACTTGAAGGGTACCAGATAACTGTGGGTGGCTGTACAGGAAAAAGCACAATGTTTAAGAAGCTCCAAAGCAAACAGTAACTGATTTGAAGCAAGGATAACCTCAACACTTCTCAAGAGACTCAAGAATAGGCTGGCAGAATGCAACTCCAAAGAAGCTAAGGGGAGGTATAACACTCCAGGTCTTAAGCTTAATAAGACCTCTTCAATCAATTGTGATTCGATCCAGAAAGGTGATCAGGGATCAGGACCAGTATGGTCAGAGAAAGGGATTAAGGAGTGGTATAACACACTCAAAAATTCCAACAGAAAGAATTTTTCTTCAACCAGCAAGGCTATTGGTTGGTGATAAGGATCAAGGATCAAGGGTTTGAGTATGGAAGCTCAAGGATCAAGGGTTTGAGTATGGAAGCTCAAGGATCAAGGGTGTGCTTATTTCATGCTGGATGATTCCATCCTCCAATGATGGATCCAAAAGGCAGGGGAGAGCCCCTCCTTATATGGGCAGGAGGCCCTGTTAGACTATGTACAACGGATTCTACAAATAGAGCAAAAAAAGGAAAGGAAATCATGTTGTCACTCGCGTCTGTCCGTGGATGGGCACACGCAACGATACCGGAATCACCCACCCCTCGTCCAAAGGCAGATGGGGTGGGAAAGGGAAATGAACCAAACCGCGGCGGATGTCCGCGGGCGGTAGTTGACACTCTTCACCCCTTGTCCAAAGGCGGAAGTGGGTGGGAGAGCCCCAGGAAAGGTGATGGATGAAGTCCGTGAGAGCGCGGATGGGCGGATAGGAGATTTGCTTGAGACGTTTGAGTAAATCCTGACAGGCTTGAGATTCACAACTGATAGATCAAGTGAGATGGGAGATTTGACGGATCCAAGGATTTGCCAAATGCTTGGGGGTGCGGTCGGGATGGATTTGGTAAATCGTGGATGAGTGCCGCGCAACAGTAGCAATGAGGAGATTGGGGGGCGCAACAACAAAGATGAGGACGCGCAATGACAACGGCAGAGATGAAGAGCAATGCGCAACGGCAAGGATGATGAGCAACACAGATAAAGGACGTGCAACGCGCAATGATGACGGATTGGATGAGCCTGAGGATAAGTTGGTTTTTTTTTTTTTTTTGATGCCGGATGGTACGTTTGCGCAACATTTTATGGGTTGAGGTCTTAAGGCAGCCAGGGTGTCCAGGATGGGGCACCACAGCGGCCATCCCCTCCTCAACTCATCACCACAATCCTCCTCCATGGATTGCTTGATCTCATTGGCCATCAACTCCTCATTGGTCAAACCCATCCTCTCTTCATCCTTGTTGCCATCAACCAATGACCGCAAGCGTTGCTTGCGGTCTTTGGAGACCCCAAGACCAGCCCCATCATTTGATCACCTGCTCAAGATTGGTCATGGGAACAATCCTCAATTAATCACTCCCATCCTTGCCATTGGCAACCTCTTACCAACCTAACAATGCCAATGAAACAGTTGCTTGTTGTTCATGGCCATCATCCACCTCTTCCCACTATCATCACTGCCGTCCAATCTTTCTCAATTGGTTGGTTGGTGCTCTCATTGCTCCTTGCCCAACATTGTCCTTGCTCAATCCCAGCTTTGACCAATTGGCTCCAAAAATCCGTGCCAATTGGCCCTGTCCAATCCCTCTCCAACACCCACAAACCAACATTGTCATTCACGGCCGTTGGAACCTTTGCACCACCTCAATCCTCCTTTGACCGACTGCAGCCGCGGCTGGTCAAACCTGCCATCCACTGCCCCCTTTGTCCTTGAGGCGCGCACGTTTTTACCTTCCATACCTTGCTTTTTTTCCCTCTCTCTCTCCCATGTCAGGCGGTTCCTGCTGCCAACCTTCATTTAAAAAAAAAGAAAAGAAAAATCCGCTCTCATTTGTAAGTTTCTCTTGTAAATATTCTACAGGCCTCTGTCTTATAAAAGGAGGGGCTCTCCCCTGCCTTTTTGCATATCATCTCTTCCAATCCATCTCACATAGTAATAAATAATCTGATCATTCCAAAGGGCCTCTTCCCCTTCATCTGCAACCTTTATCCTGGGTATATCTGTTGATTGCCCCTTGATCCTTTGAGCCTCCATACTCAAATCTTGGTCCGTCCATCTGTGACCTTGATCCTTATCACCAACCATAGCCTTTCTGGTTGAAGAGAATTCCTTCTGCTGGAATTCTTGAGTGTGTTATACCGCTCTTGATCCCTTTTTCCAACCATACTGGTCTGATCTTCCCCTTGTCATCTTTCTGGATCCAGTCACATTTGACTGAGAGGTTTCTTTAAGCTTGAAACCTGGAGTGTTAGACCTCCCTTTAATCTTTAAAAGTTGAATTCTGCCACGCTAATCTTGAGTTCCTTGAGAAGTGGTGGGTCATTCTTGTTCAAATCTGTTATTGCTTTGCTTCTAGAGCTTCATAAACAAATTGCTTTTGTTCTGTTCAGCCACCCACAGTTATCTGGTACCCTTCAAGCACTTGATTGGGGAGAGTTTGTCAGGTTCATTGAGAACCTGGAGGTTGGTTGGGATTGAGTTGATCTTTCCTAATCTTCTGCCAATAACCAGAGTTATTAGCTTGTGGGCGTTGTTACTTACAACTGCCTTGTTCCATTGAACTCTGAACAAAATTTGACTTATTTTGTTTAAGTCTTTACCTGCACCATCTTGCCTCAGATAGCGTTGATGCCATTGCTACCAACTATTCCCAAACTCATCCCTTATAGTGATTCCTTATTTACAAATTCCTGAACCTCAATTCCGGTTACATTTAAATATTATTGTAGCTCCTAGGAGGGCAGCCCAAACAGCACCTTTCCCCTCCACAGAACTGCCAGCGGCTTAGCACAGTTTGGAGTCTTACAACAGATAAAACATATTTTGTCAGTGTTTTATCAAAGGTGTTATTAAAGGCTTTGGAAAAGAAATTAATTTATTGCCTTTTTTTCCAATCAAAATAGTGGTTGCCATCTAGCTTGGGTTTTTGACTCAAGGGGATAGTGGTTCCATAAACAAAACCAGTGTAACCAGGAAAGCCTTTGGTCTCCATTAATTCAGATATCTCCTTGCATTATTATTTGGTGGGCCAACAAAGGACTGAGAAATGGAAAGATAGGATAGCAATCCTGACTCTTTTGGTTTATAAGTCAATGGTTCCATAACCAACTAATAATAGATTTTCTAATTGATGAATGACTGCTCCATTTCCATTTGGTCCAAATCTACAAAGATCAAATTCCAGTTTGATATATGGATTGCATTGAAGATTCCAGGAATTGTTCTAGAAGGCATGGTGGTCTTCAATCATCTCCAAAAGTTTCATGAATGAAGGCAATAAAGTTTGGAACAGTTGCTGGAAGCTTACTTTGGGGAGGAGATGAAGCTTTTGACTTTCATAAATAAGGTTGTGGAGAGTCTTTCTTTTTTGAACCATGTATTGCTTTTCAAATATTGAATTCAAAGCTAACCAAGTTGATTCCAAATTGGAGTCTTAATCAGAGTCAAATAATAAAGAAATTCCAGTCATCTTTTTTGTTTTTTCAACTTTTTGCTGGGAAGTTTAATTGGAAATGTTGAGAAAGGTGGTGATGAGATAAGATGGGATGTGTTTGATGTGATGGAGATTCAAAGCAATGGAGATGAGATGTGTGTGATGTGATGGAGATGGGATTAGTATGGATTTTCTGATGTGGAGGTGTGGATGGGTGTTTTGCATGCAATGGATGTTGGATGGATGATAATGGTGTTTTTGATGTTTGAAACCCGCCATTTCCATGAAAACCACCCTTTTTAAATACACCAGTTAGGGGGTATGTGTATTTCAGAAACCTGCCATTAAAAATGGCAGGTTTATAATGGTGGTTTTGCTAAATTGGATACACCCTAATGGAGGGGTGTGGTTGCCAAAAGCATCTTCACTTGTTTATCACTCTATGATATTGGTAATTTTCTACAACCACAAAGAAGAAGAAAAAAGAGAAAGGAGAAAAAAAGAGCAAGGAGAAAAAAAGAACCAGAAGAAAAAAAAGAGCAAGAAGAAAACAAAAAAACAAAAGTAAAAGCTTTGGCTTTCAGAGCATAATTTCATGGAAAAACCAGAAATTAATAAGAAAATTTTTGATGTAACTAAAAAGGTATCATTGAAATCTGACTTTGATTTTGAATTTTCTCTCTATCAAAAAAAAAATTATTGAAAATTAAAAATTTGAAAATTGAAAAAATCAACAAATGATGATGGGAATAGAAAGGTTAGATCCAAACTCAAAAATGCATACAGAATAATTTTATAAAAAATTAACAAGCATTATTTGACATGAAATGAAATATTCAGCTGACCATAAAAATGCAGAAGGTTTTAACAGTGTGTTTGCCTTCTATAAGCTGGGTTATGTAGTGCTTATCCAATTTTTTAATCTATTTAAAATCAAATTGAATTATGCATGTTTCATAAAAAAGCCTCCCAAGAGATTTTACACACACCACATTTCCCAAACATGACACCAGTACCAGGATGTAAGAAACCCATATTAACATATTGAAGAATTATAGGTAGGAAGAAAAAAAATAAAAATTCAAATTTAAGGCTCAATTGCAATTTAAAATGATATTTTAATAGAATTTCAAACATTCAAAAATTAAAGAGATAATTTTTTGTATAAGGAAATCCAGCACAAGGATGATAATTTGTTTTTTTTTTTGGAAGAAATTCAAAGTAAAATTAAAAATTTCCTCACTCAGGGAGGATTCTAAATCTATAAAAAAAAATATTTTTGATATCAATGGAATCCCTTCAAATATTTGATTTACATAGTGGATAATGAGAGAATGCTTGGCTGAAGTTTACTTGAGAAAAATGCATGAAAGGAAAATAAAATTAAAACAAAGAATAGAATGATTAAATCTGATGATTAATTTAATCAAGGGAATTCACCATTGATACATGATTTTTATTGAATTTCAAATGAAAAATTTTATTTCCAAGAAGGGTGACTTGAGATCTGAATGGAAATCATGGCTATGAGGAAATTAAAGCATTACTAATGGAATGAGGTTTGGAGTGCCATTGTTCAATGGAACTCAAATAAGTGATAAATCATTTCCAAGACATTAAGGAAAAAGAACCAGGTTTGAAGTTGAGATTTAATGATTTTGATTTGAATGATTGGCTTGAAGAAAAACCAGAGAAGGTTTCTGGGCGCTAAAAATCAGATTGGTGCATAAATTCAAACATAATTTATTATTCTCTAAAATAACTTCAAGTTTTTTTTTATTAAAACTATGTGTAAGATTTTTTAAAAGATTTTGATTTGAATGTCTTGCAAAAGGTGATGGGAAATTTAAATCCCAAACTGTATGCAAAGGGGGTTATTTTATAATTCAACTTTTAAGCATGAAATTTGAGGGGTATATATCTACAATCTCCTGGAATCATTGAGGAAAACTTTTTAATCATTAAAGAAGAAATGAATCAATAAGACTTGAAAATATTTGCAAACTTTGAAAAAGTATTAAATTTTGAATGTCAATATGAATACCATAAACCTTTGCTTTATCAATGGCATAAATTGAGACTCTTTTCATTAGAAAATAAGACAGTAGAGAAATTTGATATTAAGGGTTTCAAAAATGATGATAGAAATGATAATAAAAATTTTCAGATAATGAATGTGTGTAATGAATGTGGAATGAAAGATCATGATGAGATGTTCTTTTATAGTGAAGATAACTCTCATCCAGGTACAAAAATTGAACAGAGAAAATATAGAAAAAACAAAAGGAAATATCTACTGGGTTAGTGAGAGGTTGCAAGTGCACACTTTCTTCCTTTCCAAACCTGTGATGATATAGGGCTTTCTCCTCCTAGGAAAGCTTCATTTCTCTGAGAAAAAATTAAAATTTTCTATGGAATTTATTTTCCTAAATTTCTGACTTTGAATAAATCTTGAATGTAAGCTTCTTTTCTTTGCTTTATTCCATTTTTCAGATTTAAATTCATATACATTTCCTTTGATAAGTTCTTTGTGCATTTTAGTCTTAAGAAATAGATGTAAAGCATCTATTATTTTTATTTTATTTTCTTCATCAGAAATTTCTGTATTTTCTTCTGCAAAATTTATTGATTGACCTCTATGTCTTTGTGACATTACTGTATCATATTTAACAGGAATTGAATATTTAATAATTTCACTATTATTAAACATATCTAGATGATTCTTCTTTCCATTATGATCCCAATCATCTCCTCTTTCATTGGGTAAAGAATTTGGACTTCAAAACTATTTTTGCATGTATTTCCTTCAACAGGGATTACATCTTCAACATAGACAGGGATTTTATATCTATTGCTGTGGACCAAGGGAGAGGATAAAAATGAAAGAGGTTCTGAATTGAAAAAAATCCTGTTGATTTTAAATCCATGAATAAAATAGAGAAATCACTCATACCAAAAAGTTATTTTATTTGAATTTTTTATTTTTATCCATTCTGGAATCTCTCATTCAACTGTATGCAGAAGGTGTGGAAGATTAGACAAAAATTGCATAGGTCAATAATTTGTTTGGTACTTTGGGAGTCAAGTTTTTAGAGGAATAAAAAATCACAGAGAAAATCACACATTTAAAACTGATGAATTTATTCATGTTTAATTCAAAAACAAAACAAAAAATTAAATTTTTGAATGAACTATTTGTGTATTTTGGATTTCCTTGGAAGCATTCACCACATTTCTGGATATATTAAGTACTTCAGGAATTTTCTTCAACCAATGGAATGTTTGAGAACCTTATTTTGATTAAAAAAAAAAACAAACACAATTTATTTAGATTGAAATGATGTTTTCAGAAATTTGATAATGTGGAGAAAATTTTACACCCCACCCCCCATTCCTCCTCTCCCCTGACATGTGTGTGAATGGTGTAAAAGATGTTTAAAAAGCCTCTAAGATTTAGGCCATGAAAATTTTAAACTTCAAACATTTTAAAATGACCCAGGGTATGATCACACCCCCAGATTTACTAAACCCATGCCTTTCTTTGAAAAAATGCACAATTTTGGAATTTTTCTTGTTAAATTAAAGCATTTGAAAAAATTCCTGAACATAGCAAAAAGAATTTCTAAAAGTATTTCTTTTGGCATACCTTTTCACTCCAGGAAGGCATTTAAACCTTAAAAGCTCATGCCAATATGTAAGAGCCATGAATATTGACATTGAAGGTTCTTGAAATTAGCAATACAGTTGGTAGGGTGGTTAAAAAAAACTAATGATATTGGTTGGTAAGATAACAAGTGTGTGTGTGAGAATAAAAGTGTGGATTGGTCTAGATACAATTCAATGATGGTGGAGTGGACTCTTTAAATACTGATGAAACCCCATCATCACCATTGGGTACAGTTGGAGCTGATGCTATTGACATATAGCATAAGGCTGGATTAAATAAAAAAAGGAACTATTTAAAAAGGGAGGAGAGAGTGTGAATGCACATCTTCTTGAGTTGTGGCATTGTGTTGGTGTGGAGCTTTCTTTTTCTGGGAAAGTTCAACCGTTCTGAGATGAACCTGAAATGCTCAACAGCATTTATTGGGTGGTGCTTTTTATTCAAAGCCCACTTGGAATGTACCTTCCTTTTCCTTGGTGTTACAAACAGAATAGCGGTGAACCTGAAGACATCAGGCTTTCCTACTTTGATTTGGCTTTTTACTTCTTGATATGGTTTATCAATATTTAATTGATACATTTCATTCTTAATCCATAGGTGCATTTCATTTATTATTTTCCTTTGCCTTTCTTCATTCAAGACATAATCCTGATCCTCTGCTTGGGTCACAGGACTGAGACTGACTCTCTGTGACATTCCTGTGTTTTGTTTCACAGGAATTGAATCCTTAATAACTTCCATGTTATTAAAGATATTTACATAATTCTTTTTTTCATTATGATCCAAATTTTCTCCTCTTTCTTTTGGTAATGTAGTTGGATTGACAAAATCAATATTTTCTCTTATATTCCTCCCAACAGGGATTATATCCTCAACAAAGGTTTGGCATGCCTTTTTAATGTTTCAAGAGCTTCCTGGGGTGGTAAAACAAGCCTTTTGAGGGCTTGAACGGGCCTTTTAAATTTCAAGGTGATTTCTGGGGTGGTGAAACATCCTTTCAAGGTCAAAAGGAAAAATTTAGGTGGAAAAATATTCCTTTTGAGGATGTTTTGGGGCTATGGAGGCCTGTAAATGTTCATTGAGGCTTTTTGGGGGCAAAATAAGGCCCCCAGACCCCCTACCTGATCAGTCTTGGGTAGAACCTTTTGGAGAATTTGATTATGGGAATCACACAATATAATTTAATATATAAAAATAAAATAAAAGTCAGTTTTTTGCAAGTAATCCAATTCTCAGCTCATATTCAAAAAAACCCTCAGCAATTGTAATAAAAAGAAGAAAAATTACAAAAAAATCATTTTTCCTCTACAAAGCAGAATATTTCTGGTGGAATATAAATGAATTTGTAACAAAAATTAAAAAACATAGAAAAATGATGCACATATCTATTTCATGAGGGCAATTCAAACAGGTTGGAATATTCCAACAAAAATATTGTCAATTAAAAAAATAATGATAAAAATTATCAAATGGATTTCTTTGAAGACAATTCAAGATCTCTGATGGAATTTAAATACCTCTGTAACAAACATATAAAAATGCTGCATGTACTTGTGGTATGAGGGTAATCCAAATGTGTTGAAATACTCCAACAAAAAATTTATCAAGTAACAAAGTAATAATAAAAAGGTCAAAAGCTGATTTCTTTCAATGAAAATTAATACTTGTGATAAAATATGGATACCTTTTTAACACAAATGAGAAACATGAAAAAATGCCACATAAAACTATCTTATGAGATACAAACATAACATCTGATTGGCAATCAAACTAAAACAGTTCAGATCTGATGAGGGATTTTAGGTGAATCTCAAAGATAATAGGGTAATTTTGAGCAGGGTGGTTTGTGATTTGAATGGAAAACAGTTTTATCATAAAAATGGAGCAATACTCTAGCAAAAAAATGGTCAAATTTGGGTTTTCAAAGAACTCAGAAGGTTTAATGAATGAGTCCCAGAAGAGTAATGCTGGACAACCAGGCTAAAAGCCCATAGTTCATGATTTGAGGTTGAATTATTGGTTTGAATACAAACCAGAGAAATTGACTTATTGCCAAGCTAGATTGGTCCCTAGTTTTAAATATAATTAACAAATAATCAACAGCACTTTGTGATTTTAACTAGGTTTCAGGCTTCTTTAAAGGTTGTGACACAATTTGGATTCAAATATCCTGAGAAAGCTGGGGTGAATGTTGACTTTTGGTCTACAGTTAAAAGGGGTAATTTTATAGATCAAGTTTTAAGCATGATGGAATGCCACGCTTGCTTTTTTACAAATGTCAAATTTTCTTCCTTTCAAATGGTTTTCTCATCCAATTAGCTTTTCAGTTTTTATCTAGCTGGTCTGATGGTGTTATCCTCATTCCTGGTATTTGTCACTCCATTCCCTCAGATTTGGTTTTCTTTTTTTTCTTGATTTGAGATTTATTTCCCATTTGTTTAGTTCCTAACCCTGGTTCTCTTATGTAATGGGAGGAATTACTTGAGCCCATCTGTGGTCAGGCAAAGTTCAGTATTCAGCTCACATTGGCAACCATCCAGGTTGTTTTGAGCAGTATTCTAAACAATTTGTAGCTTGCAGTGCTTCCATGGGAACCTTTGGAGGTTTTGTTTGACCTTCAACTACAACTTGGACTAGTAAAGCCTTACCACTGGGGCGTGTAGAACTAGTCTGGTGCGTCAAAGCACAATTTAGCATGTCTGGATATGCTTTCAACGTGTGAAAGAGTGTCGCTGATTCAGAGAGTGCCAAGGTATCTATGGTGTATTAAGTATGCCATTCCCAAAGCCAATATCGCAAGTACGGGTGGTTGATTTTACAGAACAGGCATCAAATATATCAGTCCGACATCATAGAGAGTTTTTCCAGTTTATTCACCATAGGGAACAGGGAAATATCCATTTCGGCTCTCAAGTTACATAGCGACCTGTTTATTGATGTTATTGACCTAGCAACACATGGATTGAGAGAAATCAATGACCACAAGCTAAAATGTTATGGCACAGTAAGTGGGGAACCAATAGTGAAAGTGGGTCCGATGATGTAGTTTCTCCGGTGGGTGACAAACTTTGGTTTGGTATTACATGATTCATATATCTGACCACTGCGACTTTGGTTTCCATCAGGACCGTGGTGGATGACCTTGTTAAACATCATTTTGACGACCATGTGAGAGTTTAAATCCATGAGCGTCATTGAGGTTTGGGGCCCGGAAAAAATTGAATCGGTCCACTCTACTTTGTCTTTTTGAACGTAAATCATACTTTCTTAGAGCGGCACTCTGGCAGAATGGCTGCTGTGCTGACCTTCCGGGTCTGGACATCTCACCGGTTGGACTCTATGGAATGTCATCCAATCTGCTGCATGAGTTCAGTTCATCTAGCCACGTTGATTGTGACGCTGGGTGGCAGGTTAGAGAAACCCGACGGTTGTCAAGCCAAGATCTTTACAGAATCCAGTAGCAACTGGTTCGGCTCGATCTTGAGTCACAGGTTTAAACCATTTTTGAATGCTAGGAGGTTCGTCATTCCTGAGAAAAAAGGGGAACCCATCTTCAAGTTAGCGGTCATACCAAAGCAGAATGATGGCCCTCGCTGAAGCTTTGGCACTTGCCATCTAAAGACTGGTCCCCGATCAGCCAAGATCGACTTGATTGTACCCCAGCTAAATCTGACAATTTGACCGAACCCAAAGACGGCATCAAAATTTTGGTTGAGCCACGATACTGTGTTGGGGTCTGACGAAGGCGGTTAAATTTCAGATTTCCACTCAATCCTTCAATCGCGCCGCATTGAGGAGGACAAGATGAATGGCTTGAATGTCTAGAGCGGACTCACCTGCAGGATAGCCTGACCCTAAAGGTAATTCGGCATCTTCAGCCTGCCTTGCGCAACGTTTTCTTTTTTGGGGGAGGGTTGACTCGGGATGGATCCAGTTAGATATGATTGAATCTCGGGTGACCTTCGCTACAACGCTAGCTGCTCCAACGATAGGATATATTGCATCTGCCTTCGAGCAAACTGTGAATTTGATTGCGGGAAAAGCCCGTTCAAGTTTTGCCTGATGCGTTTTCGGTGGACCGAGGGTGTCAACGTAAATGTGTTGGAGATTATAGCGAAGATCAAGGGCATGTTGGATGATCTGGCAGGTGGCATCAAAAGCTTGCGCGTTCCTGTAGAATAACGATTGCGGGGTGGGATAAATTAGAAAACAAGAAAGCCGAAACCAAAATACGATCAAGGGATTTGGAAAAGCACAAGTTGTAAGGGTTCCGACGATTCATGCCTTGACTGATAGCTGCGGGCGTGAGCACCTGAACATTCCATTCGACTCGCTCGTCAGGCGCTTGATCGGCAGGCGGGTGAACGATCGTGTCTAACAATTCCTCTCGTCGCTGATGGGTCAAAGTTTTCGAATCAGCAAATCCCAACTCTTTTAACTTTTTCTCCGAGAAGGCTCGAGTGCAGAAAGCAGCACCATAGACCATAGGTCCTAGATTCAGGAATAAGTAAAGCTGGTTCAAATTGTAGCATGCGTCTAGAGACTGTTAGGAACTTACCTAGTACTGGTCCTCTGCCAGCCTCATCAATACCCATAACCCATTCTTCCCGTTTTAGCCCTTCCTCTTGGTCGGTGATATTGGCGCGATCGGCAGTCGAATAGAGGTAGGAACAAAGGAGAGGCTGTCCCACGCGAACAGAGGGTGGAGGCATAGAGCCCGTGGCTCCGGAATTAACTTGCGTCATCGTGTAATGCACGCCATAAGGTTCAAAAGGAAGAATAAGCAGTTGACGAGGTGGACGATAACGAGCGGTTTCAAAGTAGAACTCGCGCGCGCGCAGCTGCAGTAGGACCCAGTAGCAAAGGCCGGTCCTGAATTCTGGGTGCTAGAGCATCCGCAATCGTCTCTGTAAGAGCATCTCCAATCGTTGGAGATCTCGGCTCGTTAGGTAGCGACTCGCTAGCCAAAAAAAATAGCTAGCGAGCGATTTACCGCGCGCATTTCACAATCGTCCGCTCCACAAGGCCGCAGCAGCTAGCTAACGACCCAAACCGCACAATCGTGTGCCGCGTCAGCGGCTCACTAGCTAGGCCCCCCCCTTCGTCGCAACTCGGCCTTGCAACTAACTCATTGTGGCAACTCATTGTCAAGGAGGGAGGGAGTGGGGGGAGTGGGGCATATTGGAGCTGGGGCTCGGGGGAGGGGGATATTGGTGGGGGCAATATCAAAGTTGGGATGGTGGATGGGACATATGAAGGTGGCAAGGTGGGCGGGGTATTGGCGTATTGGATATGCAAGAGATGTTGAGAGGGGGAGCTAGCAAGCTTGCTAAAATCTGGTAACTTTATGGAAATTGGACCTGACTTATGGAGCTTGCTTGCTAGCAAGCCCTTATTTTTACATGATTGTGAAAATTGCTCAGTAAACTTAGCTAACGAGCGGGTTTACCAAGACAACTGGAGATGCTCTAAGAGCATCTACCACTTTCTTGAGGATTTTTCAAATTGAGCCACCATTGTGCGCTTGTTAGGGCTTGATAGCTTTTGATTCAACAGAATCCTTGACCCTTGTCAAGGCTCAACAAGCAAAATTTTGTCAAGCCCCATGCAAATCTTTTTGCCCCCACCCTCCCCCTTGATAACTTCACCCTACCATACCCCCCCCCTCCCATTGAACTTCATCACTTCCATTGACAACCCCCACCCATTTGACATTGTTCCAAATTGTTCTTATTTTTTTTTTCAAAATTAAAACAATGCCAAAGCAATCTGTTTGCCCTGTTTGGGGGCAGTCCAACCCTAATCAAGCAGGGATTTGCAGATGGGAAAATGGTGGGACCCACTTGCCAACTGCTCAATAACTGTTGGACAGGCCCAATTTATTGCAACAAGGTTGCAAAATTGGTTTTTGACAGTTATCCACCCTTGCACACCTTGAAAACTCTTCAAAGTTGTTGAGGATTTTATTGAGAAAAGGGTAGATGCTCTAAGTGCATCTACCACCATCTTGATAAGTCCCCTTGATAAGTGGACTTATTGAGGATTTACCCAATTGGGCCACCATTGTGGGCTTGATAGCACTCAATAGCTGTCCACTGGACAAAATCCTATTGATCCCCACTCTAACTTTTCTCCCCCCAGCCCTCCCCCTCCATAACTCCACCCTACCATAACCCCCTCCTTTGGACTTCATCACTTCCATTGACAACCCCCACCCATTTGAAATTTTTCTCAATTGTTCTCATATTTTTTCTTTGAAACTAAAACAATGCCAAATCAATCTTTTTTGCCATGCTTGGGGGCGGTCCCAACCCTTATCAAGCAGGGATCTGCGGAAGGAAAAATGGTGGAACTCACTCCCTAACTCCTCAATGACTGTTGTGCAGGCCCAATTTATTGAAAAAAGGGTGCAAAATTGGGTTTTTAAAGTTATCCAGCCTTGTGCACCTTGACAACTTTTCAAATTTGTTGAGTACTTTTTTAAGACAGTGGTAGATGCTCTAGCTATGGGCAAGCCCCCAGGGCCCTGAAGTCAAAAATCCCACAGATTTTTAACTGTAGCCTTTGATATTGGGGAGGGAGGGAGGATGAGATGCTCACAGCCAGTTAGGGTGCATTTGACTGCCCAGTGTATCTGTAACTGTAACTCCCCCCAGCCTTCCAAAATGAAGTTACAGATATTTACACAGGGCTAAAGTTACATGTTTTGGGTGTTTGGAAAACACTTTAATCCCACAAGTGGAAGTTACATTCCAATGCTTCCCTCCAAAAAAAGAGGCTACAGGAAGTTACAAGGTTTTGAACTTGTAACTGGCTGTGGGCATCTCCTGCACCCCCCCCCCATATCAAAGGCTACAGTTACAAATCTATTGGATGTTTGGCTGTGGGTCCCTAGGGGCTTTTCAATAGTCACAGTTAAAAATAAACCCAGGGGAGAACTTTTAGCTTCAAGTTACAGTTTCAAATCCACCCATGGACAGATTTTTAGCTTCAATTTACAGTTACAAGGCCTCAAGTTTGCTAAATGTACCCTTAAAAGGTAAAAAACTTGTAAATTGCTGTAAAATATTTTTGAAAAGGGAAGTATGGGAGTACAGCTTCCATGGAATTTGCACTTGTGGGGTTAAATTGAGTTCCAAACACTCAAAATGATTAACTGTAACTTAAAACCCCTGCAACTCCCTGTAGCTTCATTTTGGAAGGCTGCACTTGGCAGCCAAATTCACCCTTGACTAAGAGCATCTGCCCTTGTCTCAATAGGCCCACTAAATAAGCAGACTTACTAAATATTTTTTTAATAGGAGAACCATTGGGTGCTTGATGGCACTAAAAAGTTGTCCACTGGACAGAATACTTGACAAGATCCGTGGATTTAGAGAATATTGCCAAGGTTTGAGAAGTAAGATTTTCCCAACCCTCCTCAAATCTTTCTTCCCCCCCTCCCCCTCCAAAACTCCACCCCAGCATACCCTCCCCCCCTTCTTTTTTTCTCTTTCTTTTCCTTGATATCACCTCCTCCATCAACCCCCCCTTCTTCATTTATTTTCCTTTGGTAACCCCCCCTCTCCCCTCTTGCATCAACAACAATCTTCCTCCATAATATTTAAAGCCAAAAATTTCTGCTGATCTTTCTCCCTTCACAAAATCCCATGTATCTAATCTTCCCTTGAGAAATGTCCCAAAGGAACAAAGAGTTCCCTAAATTTGCTGCCACAGGAAGAAGAAAAACTTGAAAAATCCTGGCTCCATGTTAGTAGGTAACGCACCAGTCTGGAGAAGTATTCTTTAAGGAAGTTTAAGACCACTTCAACAAGTGTTAAACCTTTAAATATTGAAACTATGATCAATTTTTCACTTTTTACGTTTTTTTTGAATGAATGAATTTTTCAACAATAATCACCATGAAAGATTTGATGTCACTTACTAGAAAGTTACATCAAGGAATATCTATTTGAAGCTCTCTCAAATATATATTTCAATCTTTATTCATTCTTAAACAAATTTTTTGGTGAAAAGTGACTGTGCAGTGGATCTTGGTAAATTTTTGACCTGAGCTTGGCCTGATATTGGTCATAGATTGGGCCTGAGGTCCTTGATGTCACTTTCTAGCAAGTTTTATCAAATTTCTTGTGATAAATTAAATTAAAATATGTTTTTCCTTCAAATGGGGGCAGTTGTCAACATGGAAAACATCAAATACAGCTTGCTCTGCCATTCAATTGAACAGAATCCACCAAGTGAGAGCTTGTCAGAAAACCAGGTGGGATTTTCCCTGAAACTCCACCAAGATCAACCAAAACTGGCCTTCAAGTCATTGGCCACTTGGGAGAAGCTTTGACACACTCTAAAATGGAAACTAGAAAAGAAGGATCCCCCAAACTTTGGGAATTCAAAAATATCTCCAAGGATGATTATTTTACTTGCTTTTACCCCACCCCACCCCCCTCCTCTATCTGCATCCTAAAAACCCTTGGGCCTTCTGGATTGAATGCTAGAAAAAGGAAAAATTTAAGCAAAATTTCAATGGATCAAGATGAGAAATATGAGAGAATTTTGAAAATTGAGAAACCTCTCAAAGGAAAAACTCTGCATTACCAATTAAAACAACATATAAATGAAAAAAATTCATTAGTAAGAATCTTGAAGCTTGAGAGAAATGGTTAAATATTGAAACTAAAAATTAATGATTCAAACCCAAAAGCTAGAAATTGAAAGATATTATAATACAGTTGAAGTAAAAATTCATTAGTTCAAAAATACTTCTGACTCTTATTTCAGTGTTGATGAACCAGAGAGAATGGATTTTTCAGATAAAATCAAGAGAGTAATCAAAGATAGGTGGCAGAGAGACAGTTGAAGAAACTCAATCCATTTTTTCTTGAAAATCTTTGTTTGGTACATGATAGATTCTTTTTTTGATATTTATTTGAATTCCTTATGTTTATTTTAATTTTTTATAGTAATTTTGTTTCTTTTGCTTTTTTATCATTATAACTAGATCATTTCCCCCAAATTTGTTTACTGATTGGGATTTAACAATCTGGATTGGGAAAGAAAAATTTGGGGGTTGATTGGAAGATGGTTTTTAATTTTCAAATTAAATAAGGATTAAGTTAAAAAATACATGAAATATTTAAATTTAAATTAAATCAAAAATACATGACAATTCATCGATATAGGAGTAACTCAAAGACAATATAAATTTAAAATTAATCAGTTTCTGGGATGTATAGCATTTAAAAAATCATTGTAAACAATTTGATCATTTTAAAATGCAATGTGGTTGTCAGTTCTATGTGTGAAAGATAACCTTGTTGATTGGCTTGGCCTGCTCCTTGAAAGTGCTAAATAAAACTGATAATGGCTGAACACTGGATCTTGCAGATAAATAAAAAGTTTTTAAATTTCCTGACCCTGATATTTATTGATTGTCAATGATTAAGCAAAATTTAGTTGAAAATGTTTGCAAATAAACTTGAAAGGGAGGCCATTTTCATCATGGTTGGTAACCAAGGGGATTCAGGGAATGGCGATCAGCCTTCCTATTGAATCACTGGTGGCAATCTTTTTGAATATAAAATTTTTTCCCAACCTGAAAAAAAACAAGAAAGTTCCATTGACAAGCCCAATTTGATGGTGCATGTTCCTCAAAAAATAAGTATAGGTAAACCAAATTTCAGAGTCAATCTATGAGGTCAAAATTTGGTGAGAAATAATGTTTTCAGGAAATCTTGTTGGTATAGATTTTGAGTATCACCTTCAACAGAGTCATGGCTGTAATAAGTCTTCATAGTCTATTTTTCTCCATTTCCAGGGAGAGAATCCAGAAGCAATTTATTTATGCTTTAAACTTCTGTATTTTCAAAACATAAAATAACACAGTCCATGAGATAACCATTTTAAACATAGCAATGGTGCAAGTTTGGAAAAAAATTCTTGATTGATCCATCCAAAGCTTGATCTTCACTATAGCCATGAATAACAATGTGATGAGGAAGCAAAATTGTTTTTGGAACCTGTATATTCTTCAGACCTTCTCCAAAATTGAGTAAGAAACTCTGGTAATCAGGATTCCCTGCAGCCTGCATATTTGAAGTAAGGTTCAAAAAGTGAAAATTTCTCCATAAAGAATAATTGAAGAAACTTGCATCAAAAATCTGGGGAAATGCAAATTTTTAACCAGAGGTAAAATTTACTTAAAGTCTCCACAAAGAACCATTTCTTGTCCTGAAAAAGGTAGTTTGGTATCCATGAGGTATTGAAGTAGCCTATCCAGCAACACAAGAGCATGCCTATGAATTTTAGGTGCTTCATACCAGATTATCAAATAAGTCTTTTTGAGAGCTTCACAAATTTTAGAATTTTTTTATACTCTTGATACAGAAGAGTGATTTAACCTCAAGGTAATTACAAAGGTGAGATGAGCTGTTCTTCCCTTTGGTAGATTCATGGAAGCTATTCCACTACCAGCACATGAAACAGCTATTCTTCAAGATGATATGATAGAAGCCAGAAATAATTTATATAGGAAGGTTTTCAAGACCCACCAGTTTCATCAACAAAGAAGTAAGAGCGTTGAGAAGAATTACATGCATTCATTATCTGATCAAATATTTCCTTCTTTCTATGATTCAGAAGAGAAATGTTTTTCAATTCTGATTGATTTATTACAGGATTTTATTTCTGACTCAAGGATCCAGTTCCTTTTGTTCCTTGTTTACTCCAATGTTTTATCAGTTCTTGGGAGATCACAAAAAGCTTCTTCAAAATTTTTCCCAAAATTTTGAAGAAGCTTTTCCAAAATTTTGAAATATAATAGGGGTTATGGAACTTAATATTTCATCTGTGAGAGCTCTATTATATGTGGTTTCAGAATGAATTAAATAATGAAAAATAAAATTGAATGAAGAATTCCATAGGTGTTGTGGGTTTTCAGGCTGAAAAAAATCTAAAAGAATTCCAAAAAAACTCCTTAGATCAGAATTTAAAAGTTATTCCTCAAATTCTTCCATTTTTGTTTCTAAATGATGATCATCTTCAAGTATACTTTTTTCCAAGGAAGCCTCTGTGAAATTTGTATGAGAAATTCCATATACCTTCTTTAGGTTATTGAAAGAAGTTGAACCAACACAATTTTCAACAAAAATCTGAGAAACCACCTCTCATAATATTCAGGATAAGTAGTATAAATTTTTCCAATTCAAAAAAATCTCTGTCTTGGCCTCCAACATTTTCTCTGGGGATTACATGTGAAATGTTTCAGAAATTCAAAATATTTGATGGTCCTTGCTTTGGGGGAAATTAAATTACTTTTAAAATATTCTATCAGAAGAGTTTTTGAAAATTTTGATCTTTGAATCACTTAATCTAGGGCTACATCAGGTTCAAAAATAAATTGTTATTGGTCAGGCAGATGAATGTACAGTTGTATAACAGCAGGTGAGACAGCAGAAAATTTAAAGTAAGGAATTCTGCAGAATGCCTCAGGTTCAGAAACCCATCTTGAATCCCTAAAATGGTTTATTTCATAAAATTTTCCACCAAAATACACATTAACATTGCCATTGCCCTTATAAACATATTTGTAGAGATATTTGACATCTGAGATACCTGCGCATTCTTATAAATTGATGTGAAATTGGCATTTTTCCAAGAGATAGGGATTTCAAGGGAAAAACCAGTAATTATCAATTAGAGTTCTTCTTTTGTAGTGGGATTGAGATATTGCAACTCCATCTTTGTTTCTTTGATAGAAAGGATGGGAATTTTTACCCATGATGGCTTCAGGGTAGAAGGCTTTGGGGTATCTCTTTCTGCATGTACCATCATCCATGCAAGGGGATGCAAGGTTGAAAATATCACATGCCTCATGTATCACATGTCTCTTTAATTCTTCAAAAAGATGATGCTGAGTGTTTTGATCAGGAATTTATGCACAAAAAATCATGTCAATGGTTCCTGATTTTCTGGGCTTGTGTTCATGATGCAGGAACACCAAGATGTGAGCATGTGGAAGGCCTGTATTCTGGAATTGTATGAGGTGAGGGCATCCCATTTTGGTTCCAAATATTTCATCCTTGAATATTGCATCACAGATCCTTTTCAATTTTGAGTTGAAAACATGTTTAACAATACCTAGCCTATTGTGTGCTGTTTTACCTAGCAAAAGAATGTCTAGAATTTCTGGCCAGCCTGGGTTAAATGTGACTGTCATAAAAAGATCAGGCTTTCCCATATGCTGAAAAATTGCCATAGAATCATGATATCAAGCCTTCATGTCCCTTGGTACACCTATAAATGATTGGGGAAGATAAGAAGTCAACCTAAGAATAAGGACATGTAAATTTATTCATAAGTATTGGTAAAAGATAGACATAACTCTCAAATGAAAAACTGAAGAGAAACCAACTTACATGTTCCATGAACAAACTAAAAACTATGTTTGATTGCATAAAAAAATATAGAACTGCTCAATACTTTGATTATTTTGATGATTACAAATATAGTATCAATTTTGATGTATTGGTCAATGCAATATTTTTGGAAAAGTTGAACACCCCAGTGGGAAAGGGAATAATCAGAGTGAAAAAATGATGGAAAATTTGAATAATAATTCATGGAAGTGAAAATATTCTTTACTTGTTCTTCTTTCAATTCTGGAAACTAAAAAAAACTGCCATGAGCATGAAAAATAACATAGTTCAGAGTTTCATACAATTTTCTCAGTTCACTAACTCTCCTTAAAGAGTCATCTGAGTTCCTGATCAAAACATCTCTATTGGTCAATGGAGCTGTATCATTATCTATGTGCAATAAAAATTAATTAGAAAATTCTCACTTTCATGATCATAAACCAAAAAAAAAAAAAAAAATAGGAAATACCACACCCTCTAGCCATATTGAAGAAATTTGGTCTCATTTTGGTAGGTTGTAAACTCTTTGATCCATATTTTGTGAAGATGGATCACCAATTCCAACGTATTTATTTGGAAAACCTTGGGAGAAAATATTTGAAACATATCTATAAAACCATTATTTTGGTATAGAATTTCTTGAATCCTGAGAAACAAATACTGTGCCAAATCTGAGATGCATCTGTGCCAATTGTACAATTAATTTTCACTTTGAAATATATAAAATTGGAGGGAAAATGGGCAATTTCCACCAATGGGATTAAGACTACCAATTTTATGGTGAATAGTTACATCCACCCTAAAGTTCATATGCCCCTGTTTGGCCATTGAGGGAATTGCAAGTATTTTGGTTAAAACCAGTTGATTTTAAGGAAAAATTGGAGTTTATGATCTTGAAATTTGAGAGCAGTTGATTCTCATTGGAATGCTGATCCTGTTAGATTACAGGGATCTTAATCCTGAATCTGGGTTTTATTAATTTTTCACTAAAAAGTGCAACTGTTCTACTACAAAGAATTAAATAGTAAAAAAATGAGCAAGAGGAACAGATTGGAGAATCAGATTGAAATTATGATCAGTTGTAGAGCATCTAACTTCAGTTCAATGCACAAGGAAAGAGAAGAATAAGCATTTGGTCTAACTGTGTCTGAAGAGGCCTTGTTTTGTGATGAGGTTCTGTTTTTTATCAGCCCTTTGGTCTAAGCAAAAGTGGGAAGTCCTTGTTTGTCTAACTTCTACCCAACAGAATTTTAAATTCCTAGTATTGGAATGTTGGCTGATCTTCTATCTCATTTTCCTTCTTTTATTTGTTCTGGAGGATGATTTCTTTGTCTTTCTGAGTGTAGAGAGTTGGTTGGATGGTTTTCTAGGATAAATTGGTGGCTTTGGGATGGATCAATTGTTTTTAAATCAACCATTTGTTATTTCTTTAGTTGTTTGCTTGGTCTGGAGGAAGAGCTGATGCTTTTGTCTGCCATTTGATTGCCCAAGGAAGCTTGAGTCCTTGTTTTTTGTTTGGTTGTTTGCTTTGTGATTTGATGGATGGTGTTGTTCAATCAACATTTGGTTCTTTCTTTAGACATTTTCTTGGTCTGGAGGAAGAGGTGATGCTCTTTTCTGCCATTTGATTGTCCAAGGGAGCATGAGTCCTTGTTTTTTGTTTGGTTGTTTTCTTGGTTATTTGATGGATGGTTCAAGGTGTGGTTTTTTTTATGGATCAATTTTTCTGTCAAGGATGGTCTTCTCCTTGATTGATTGGTTTTTTTAGTCTTGAGGCTTGAGTTTGTTGTAAGTTGAAGGAATTGGTTGGTTCAGAGATTACTCTCTGTGTAGTTTCACAGTATTTGGCCCGTGCAACTACAGGGAGTTGTCCTGATTGGGATAAATCCCAGCCATGGCAGTCTTGGAGGAAATGGAAAGTGGCTGCAAAAAGTTGTCCCAATTTGGATAACTCACCATGGTTGCAATGTAGTCATTTGAGAACAACTACATTATTAATATTTTTTTCATTTTTTTTCTGATGAGATTTCAACAGATCCCTAGTAGAAATGTTGAACATACAGAGAAACTCATGTGGTAATCTTTGCTGTTGTATTAACACCTGTCCATTTCTACAGCACAGCAAGCTTGTCTCATTCTGGAAAAGGATTTATAGCAAATTTTTGCATGAACTGGTGGGTTGTAGAGTGTATGGTTCAAAAAGAGTTGGTTCCATCCACCTGCAGGCAACAGGGTGGCTAATTTGTGCTTATTTAATGTTCTCTTCAGTTTCAAACATGATTGGATTTTTACCCAATGTTGTGATCTCCATAAGATCAACTCAATGAAAATTCTCTGGTGGTTTTCCTTCTGGGTATTCTTCAATTCCAAGTGAAGAAGATTGTGGGGAACCATGTTCATTTTAATGTTTTAGTTGATTAAAATGTTCATGATTTTGATTTTGATTCAGCTCCACATTTTCCAAATAAACATTGATCTCCTCATTGATTTGAAAAGAAAACTAAGGTGAATTTCCACAGAAATAGGAATGTTTGGAGTTTGAGGAGTAGTATAAACATTTTGGTGAGGAGGTGGAGGAAGTGCACTTAAATTTGGTAGATTATAGAATAAAGCAGGATGTTTAATGTTTCAAATGGAAATAGAATGAGGAGGAGTTGCAAATATAATATTATTGATGTGGTTGGAAGGAAGAGGTGGAAATTTTTAAAGATGAGAAATGTAATAATGATCATTTGTTGCTCTTGATCTTGTACGGTATGGAGATTAAAATAAATATTTCTGCCTTCTATGTAGAGCACGGTTGGGAAGATATTGTGGAGTTGAGAATAAGGGAGAGGTTCCCCTATGATGGTGATGGGTATCACAAAGACAGGCATTGGAATATGATTGGTGTAGTTAATTTTGAACCACCAATTAAGGGGAGGAGGACCTTCTTCTATGTGAATTTGGAAAGTGGCTCATTTTGTTTTTGAATTTGAATATAGGAAAAGCCTTGGTTGAGGTGAAAGTACATAAAAGTGGGATGGAAGGGGGTTTATATAAATTTTCAATTTTCAAACCAAAATTTTGAACAAAGTGAGGAACCATTCTTCATTAAATGTGTTCTCAATTTCCTCTGTTACATCTTCTATGTTACATGTTCTTTCCTTGTTAGATTTGTTGTCCTTGGTCCTTGTTAAGTCTTAAATCCTTGTTACATGTTGTTTCTCTGCTGAACTTGCTACATAAATTTGTTTTAAAACATCCATAAATCATCAGTTTATGTGTGATTTTTTTTAAAGAAAAAGCAGACTGTAAAAAAGATTTTACAGATAGAAAAAAAATTTGACTGAAAAAAGAAGCAGACCAAAAAAAAATGGAATGAACTGGATGCAAGAGTTGCATATAAAAAAATTTTGAAAAATGAATGAAAAACCAAGGACCTCAACACTGGTCAAGGCATGTGAAAATTTTCAATCTTTTTATATTCATAGATGAATGCAAGATTTTATTTTCCTATTTCCTATTTTTTTCCTGTAAAACAATTTATGCAATTGTTTATTTATTTGTTTATTTTCATTTTCATTTGATTTTTTTATTATTTCTTTAAAAAGGAATTGATGCAAAATATCCTATTCAATTTGAAAAATAAGTTTTTAGATATTCTTTTTCTGTGTGAAATTAAAATTTCAATAATTCAATCAAAAGTGTGCATCAGAGTTAGAAAACCCATCATTTTTTTGATGATTTTTTTCAGAAAAATTCCCCAATTTCAAAAACACCATCAGAAATCATAAAAACCCCACTTATTACACACCAGAAATGTCAGAGTTACCAAAAAATGTATGGTTTTTTTTTGAAATAGCATATATCAAGTTTCATGAAACATCCATAACATGTTTTACCACACCCTCCACCCTTTGCTTCCCATTTCCTTCCATATCTGAAATAATTGGAAATACAATCCCTCTGCTCTTCATCTTTAAATTTTGACTTCCCACCTCCAAACTCATCAATATATAAATCATTCTTCATCTTTCCATTGAGAATTCCTGCCTCCAAACTCATAAGACTCATTGCTTTATTTCACTAATCACTTTATTTAACTCATAAATTTATCACACTTGCACTCATCACTTGATATCTCTTCCACTTTCCAAATGGCCCCTCAGCAAACCTGTCAGCCACAAAACAATTAGAGCTGTCCAGATTTCTGCAAAACTCATATGTCTTGTTGGTATAGTGGTTAAGTACTAGGCTTATAGTCCATTATCTGACACAAAGATCACTGGTTCAAACCACCATAGAGCCAATAATGAATAATGATCAAGAGTTTTAGAATCATATAATAAATTTTGATAATAGTTTACAAAATTTTATAAGTATGTTTTTATGAGTATTGATTATGGGATTAAAACCTTGATGATATATATATTATCAAGATGAGAATCCAATATAAATTTAAATTAAGTTATGAGTGTAAGAGATAAGAGACTCAAGAGTGCTCACAATGCAAGAGCGCTCACTGTGGACACTCCTCCAATAGAGTACCACTCAACATTTCCTTGACCCTCTGAGTCCGGGTTCAAGACCTTGAATCATTCTCATTTCCCGTTCTCTCCCACTTCTCCATCATCACTTAAACACCTCTACTCCCGAAAGACCCAAAGATGGCCAGATGACCCTGAAACCACCGGTACGAATCATTGGTTTGATCTCAAGTCAATTCGGACTAACCTTCCCATTACTCAGATATCCACTCACAAGTCTTGACTCCCAAGATCACTTCAACCCGGTCATCACCTTACTGCCACCTCAAGTCAAACAAGTATGCTCTCTTTATGCTTCCATTCTTCTTTCCACTGAATCTGAAAGAGTCTTTGGCCGCATTGCTAAATCAACCCTAGTTGTCTCCTTGCATGTCCTTCTTCATGATCAAACAAGATTCCTGAACCTCAAGCCTTCAACGCCCACGTTGGTTGTCTTTCCTATTCATCTTGTTCCACTCCTTCATTTCATTCTCATGCTCACACTCATCTTCACTTGTACCTGATTCTGAATGAAATGAAAAACACCAGTGGTCCTGGTTTTTAGCTCTTATTCTATTACGGTTAAAAGCCAAAACTCCATCAACTACGCTGCAAGATGGCGTTGTCAACACCAGGACCAGCAGGAGAATTGTCAAAGGCTCTGGCTCTGAAAGGAATCTACAAATCCATTCCCCTACTCAATGAAGACAATTACTCCATTTGGCATTCAAAATTCCAAAACCTCTTCCGATTGCGCAAAATTCTGACAATCATGAATCAAGAAGACAAGACAGAAGAACTGGACAAGGACCTGAATCAGGAGATTACCGCCTATCTACTCTCAAGACTTGAGGCGGCCACCCACTCCAACATCATCACATCAGAGAACAAAAACAGTGCTTGTGGAATCTGGATTGCAGCTAAGACACACTTTGCCTTGTTGCAGTCTGCTAATTGAGCACGAGTGTTCAACAACTTCCTGTATCTCTCCTTCAACAAACAACAAATCAAAAAATTTGTGACAACCGTTCAAATCCATTTGAACAAGCTCTCTGAGGTTGGAATCGAACTGCCTTTGGACATCCTGGCTTACCTGGTGCTGTTCAAGTTTCCCTCTTCCCTAAAATCAATGCAATCCCAAATCATGCACAGGAGTCAAACCATCACCGTTGACTATGTCCTCAATCATCTGATTCAACAAAAAAATGAAGTTCGAGCTACAAAAGAAGAATCAAAGACTGACCTCAGCTTGGTCAACATATCCTATCCTTGATGCACAAAGGGGACACATAACAAAAGATTCAGGAACCATAAACGCGAACAGTGCTGGGTTGAATTCCCTCACCTCAGACCAGCCAACCAGAAAGGAAAGAAGGCGGAGAAAAAGGAGGACAAGATTGCCCAATTCTTCACCTTCTTCTGCGGAGTCAACACCAGTATGCCTCTAACCAAATCATCCTTCATTCTTGACTTGGGGTGCTCTGTACACTTGCTTAACTCCAAGAAACACTTCTGTCAACTGACTGCTCTCAACGGATCAGAACATATAAAAACTTGAAAACCTGGGGCCGGACTGAAGATAATGGGGAGAGGAACTGCGCTCCTCAAATTTGGAGAAATCAACCTCAAGCTCACCAATGCATACTTTGTCCCAGAAGCCACTCTGAAACTACTGTCTTTTGGGAAGTTTCTGCAAGAGGACTGTCAGATATCCGTGGAAAACACCACACTCTCCCCTTGCTTTACCATCAAATGGAATGGGAAACCATTAATGTACGGATCCATCCTGAACAACTTACTAGTTCTGGATACTCCCAAGAAGGAATCTATGTATCTCATGAGCACCTACAAGATAGAAAACCTACATCAGAAACTTGGACACGCTAGCTTAGGACAAATTGAGAAATACCTTGGCGAATCCATCAATGTCAAAGTCAAAGAGCAATTCTCCTGCTCCGGATGCGACCTCAGCAAGATCACAAAAGGTTCCTTCACCCAAAAATCCACCACCGCCTCCAAAGTATTCAAAAGAATCCACGTTGACCTCATGGGACCAATCAACCCCATTTCTAAAGGTCACCATCAATTCTCCCTCACCCTAGTCAACAATTACTCCTCCTATATAGCCGTCTTCCCCCTTCGCGCAAAGAGCAATGCCGCCGAGCTGATCAAGTTTCTCATCAACAACAAACATCACAAAGGAGGCTATTACCCAAGCAAATTCTGCTGCGATGGAGGAGGCGAGTTTGTTAACCAGGACCTGACAAATTTCTTCAAGGAAAAGGGGATACAAAGAATATGTTCTGAGCCCTATCACCCTGAACACAATGGACGTGCCGAAAGAGCAAACAGAACCATAGCTGAATCAGTACGTGCAACCCACTCAACGTCCAAATTACCGTTGAATCTCTGGCACAAAACCATCAAAGGATGCTCAGTAGCGCTCAATCAGATCCCTAGGAACAACAGTGAGCCATCCCCTTGGGAGATGATGCATGGGTCCAAACTGCCTAATGACTATCTCCAACTGCTGGGAACTCCTGTAGTCTACCTGAATCTGAAAGAAAAACCTGCCCTCCAAAAGTTTGACAAAAAGGGGATCACCAGAAAAATAATAGGATACATACCTCGCCTACTGTCCTACAAGATCATCAACAACTCAGGGGCAATCGTCCAATCGAAACATGTCAAAATCTGCAAAAATGACAACACTGCCCCCAGACTCAGCACCGACAAAATTGATACCGTCAAAGAACCGCTGCATCCAAATCCCGCGACCGGAAGTCAAACTCCAAGATCAGATACCAAAGAATTGGAACACAAACCACAATTCAATCAAATGGATCCCTCCATAAAAGGCAAAGAGAGTCTGACTCCTGCTGAACTGTCAGAAGATGAAGACGACAAGGAACAAATGACTGAGATACTGACAAACCCAGACACTGGTCATCTTCTCAGGAACAGTAACCTCATCAAAAACCCGATTGATTTGGCTTTGCTGCCACATTCATACCCAGAAACATCAAGGAAGCTCTGAATTCACCACCATGGGCAACCTTGGTGGGGAAAGAACTGGGCACCTGTGAAGACCTGGACGTCTGGGAAGATTATTTTGGTCCCACACCGGAAAACGTACTGAATACTACTTATGTCTTCAAGATCAAAGAGAACACCCATGGCAAACCTCCAATCTGAAAGACCAGACTCTGCGTAAAAGGATTCAATCAAAAATTTGGCATAGACTACTTCGAGACCTACGCCCCCACCGGTAAGACCACCTCTCTTTGTGCTCTTCTTCTGTTTGCGCTGGACAAAAATCTCCCAATACTCCAGTTAGACGTCAAGGGAGCTTTCCTGCACGCTGAGATAGAAGAAGAAGTGTTCATCCGGAGACCCAAAGGAAGCAACAGGAAGACCCCTATTCTGAAATTAAAAAGGTCACTCTATGGTCTCAAGCAGGCGCCCAGGAATTGGTACAGAACACTCAGCCAGTGGATTGAATCTTTGGGATATCAACCCTCCAAATCCAACCCTTGTCTCTACAATCACTCCAACTCAAACTCCTCTCTGTTCTTCCACGTAGAAAACCTTCTGGTGGTTGGGAACACGAAGGAATTTGAGGACCAATTCCTAAAGAAGTTCCCCAACTCAACAAGTCACAAGCCAAACACCATCCTTGGCATGAAAATGGACTGCAACAAGAACTCAATCTCACTATCTCTGCCTCTCCACATTTCTTGGGGTCTCGAAGAACTCAAGACGACCAATAGCAAGCCCATCTCAACCCCATGTACTCCAGGAATTCACCTTCTTCCGGCATCGGAAGAAGAACACTCCTCATTCCTGGCCTTGAACGTCAACTATTGATTGCAGGTTGGCAAACTCAACTTCATTGCTGGACTGGCCAGACCAGACATCTCATTTGCCGTATTGAGTCTTGCCCGCTACTCAGAGAGACCCGGAATTAATCACTGGAACAAAGTAGTGCGCACGTGGAGATACCTGAACGCCACAAAAGACACAAAACTGAAGCTGTCCAAGAAGAACAATTGCACCAATCTCGTTTGTTACAGCGATGCCACTTGGGGTGATGATCCCGTCTCTCAAAAATCCCAATCTGGCATTCTTTGCTCACTCTATGGGGAACCCTTATTCTGGACCAGCCAAAAAAAAGAAATGTAACTTACTCTTCCACTGAAGCCAAATGCAACGCCTTGAATGACGGACAACTCAAGTGTCACTGGATCAAACACCTGATTGGCAAGATCTGGAGACTTGACGCGCATCAAATGACACCAAGCATTCACCTCATAGACAACAAAGGATTGGAAGACGAAATCATCAAGTTTGGTACAAACTCAAAGACCAAGTTAATCAACCTGAAAACCAAAGGCATCTGCGAGGATCTGAAACTAGGACTGATCAAACTTCAGCTAGTCACTTCAGATTTGATGGTAGCCAATGCACTCACCAAAGCAGCCGCAAAAACCTCACTAGATTGACTGATCAAACATGTGACGACTTGACTTGACCTCCAACCAAGGTGGGGTGTAAGAGATAAGAGACTCAAGAGTGCTCACGACGCGAGAGCACTCACTGTGGACACTCCTCCAATAGAGTACCACTCGACATTTCCTTGACCCTCTGAGTCCGGGTTCAAGACCTTGACTCATTCTCATTTCCCGTTCTCTCCCACTTCTCCATCATCACTTAAACACCTCTACTCCTGAACAACCCAAAGATGGCAAGATGACCCTGAAAACACCGGTA
>CM062625.1:39969187-40067591 GCA_025617555.3 Puccinia polysora | reverse complement strand
AGCCAACTACAGTTGAAGGCGGTGAGGCAAATGAGTGACAGGAACAGGATAGGAAATAGAGCAATAGTACAATCATATCCAAGGTCATGGCGTAAGTGCAAGACAATAGAATCTGAGTGTACAAATGTATGATGAATTGAGACAGGAGCAAATGACATTGAAGGTAATATGAGTGAGAAGTAATAGTGTATGCAGGGTAGGGACTAGTCCAATTGCAAACTGTACGGTAATGATGGCTTAATTAGACGTAGATGCAAACTAACAAAAAGTGCGTGACCGGAGATGGAAGTCCGAGGCTGTTGATGGGCCAGGGAAGGAGATTGGATCTTGTAATGGATGGCCAACTGGTATGGAGTTAACTGCAAAGCTTGCAAGTATATACTGAGTTGGTTGCCAAGATTGGAAGGTCAACGCAAGCCAGAGGAAGTAAGCGGATTGCACCATTGATGTTGTGCTTTATTTGTGTCATGCTTATAGACTGAGGTAGATGGTACTGAGGAGAGGATATGTCAAAGTGATGAAGACAATAATCCCTAAGTGCAAGGCATGACAGTTGCCCGGGTATAAAGATGCGAGCTCCTGCAAGCGTTCAGATAAATTTTCCCATTGATTTCAAGTTGTTGATAATACTGTATACCCTTTATTATTATTTACTTCATTACTTGTTAGACTTATAAGTTAGATAAAATGTTGTCATTGTTATCCCGCCATTGAAAAAACTGTATTTGGCTAAACAAGCGGTGTATCCCTAGTACTGCCGTCAGAGGTCTTTGAGGCAAGTGCAAGCAGTGTTGTCTTTGCAAGGTCGCTTGTACCTTTCCCATAAATAGCAAGTTGTCTGTCAATGCTCCCATGGAGTCATCGAGAGAGATGCGGAGTCCTAGGTCCGCGCCAAGGGTTAATTACGAGATACCACCATTTCCGGAGATCAAATTCCTGGGTTATCAAGTTCCTGGTGAGTACTAATTGGGACTGACTAGTAATAATAAAGGTAGTGACTCAATTTCACTCATCTTGCTAGTGTTTCCCCATTTCTGGAGGTATACCACAAACACACCACCGCCACCACCACCTTATTGGGGACTGCCGACTAAATTTCCGGGAGTCCAGATGAATACCGAGGTGTGAGATGAAGTGCCAGGTGCAGAACCGGTTGGGGTCATAGCCAAGGAAGTGAGGGAGGAAGGAAGGAATGAAACGGAAAGGGAATTGGGAAATGGAGAAGATGGAGACGGAAGTGGAGGAAGAGAGGGAACGGAACAAGAAGAGGGGGCTGTAACAGAAGGAATGGGAGAAGGGAATGGAGGAGATGGAAGGAATGGAATGGATGGAATGGAAGGAATGGAGGGCCAAGGCAAAGCAAACCCCTTGCAAGTTGAAGTGCTGATCAAGACTGATGCAAGGCAATTGACAGGAAATGTTGGGGAAGGTTTGTTGGGAGGCCAAAGGAAGAGAGCATACAAGGAGCTCTTGGAGGAAGGTGGATGGAATGCTTGGCCAAAGCAAGCTTGAATTGCAAAGTGCAAGGAGATCTTCAAGAGGCACATTGTAACGGAGGTGCTGGTTCTGTGAAGAATGTTGTCATTGATAAATGATGAAGACCTGGATGCCTTTTGATCCATGGTTGCGGAGTTGACTGCTAATTGGGAAGATGCGGAGAAAGAAATGAAGGAGACTTTGTAATTATTATTATTTTTTTTCTTTTGTTGTATAAGGAATGGGAATTTAATTTGGTAAGAATGAGAGGAGGATGAGAAGAAGGAATAATGCAATGAGATGGAGGGATTGATTGATGGAATGGCAATGTGGAATGGAATGGGATTGGATGAGATGGAATGTGGGGTGGAATGGGATTGGATGGGATGGAATATGGAATGGAACAGGATTGGATGGGATGGAATCATGATTGTCAAGGTTTACAAGGGTAGCTCGCATGGAAATCTCAAATCCAATTGGGAGAATTGCAAAGGTGATGGGCTGGTTCCCACAAGGTGCAATCTTTTTCAGACTGGAAGCCAGACCATTCAACGAGGTATTGAAGTTTTCCTTTGCGTAAGCTGGAATCCAGAATACGGCTTACTTCCCACTCTTGATGATTGAGGACAGTGACCGGTTTGGCAGGGAGATGAGTCTTGCCTGGGTATAGGACTTGAGCTGGCTCTAGGAGAGACACATGAAAGACTGGGTGGATACCTTTCCATTTTGCAGGTAAGGTAAGTTTAAAGGCGTTAGGGGAGATGACTGATTCTACTTTAAAGGGGCCAAGCTTTCTTTCAGAGAGTTTGCGGGTTGGGCAAGTACTGCAAATATTGCAAGCATCAAGCCACACTTGATCTCCTACTGCAAAGGTTGGAGCCGTAGTGCAAGGTTGGTCTGCTTGCTCCTTATAGCCCTGGTTTTCTTCTTCAAGGTTGGTTTGAAGTTTCAATTGAAGGGATTGAATTTGTTCAAGGTAATTGGTAGCAGGTTGAGAAGGTGCTACGTGAAGGGAAGAGAAAGTTGGATTTCTACCATAAAGAGTTTGGAAGGGCGACTGTTTGGTGGAGGAATGAGTGGAGTTGTTGTAGGCAAACTTGGCTAGTGGGAGCCATTGCGACCAGTCGTCTTGTTGATAGGCAACATACATTCAAAGATATTGTTTGAGAATCTGATTAACTCACTTGGTTTGCCCGTCCGTTTCCGGGTGGTATGCCATTGATAAATTGCGAGTGATCTTCAAATGTTGGCATAGCAAGGTCCAGAAGCTCAAGACAAACAGAGATCCACAATCACTAACTATATTATCAGGGAGACCATATTTTGAAAATACATATTCTATGAACAAGTTAGCTAAGTCTTCTGAAGAGGCTGTCACATTACTGCACAGAAATAAAGCCATCTTTGAGAAGCAATCTACTACTACTAGAATAGCATCATATCCACTAGAAGAAGGTAATTGAGAGATGAAATCCATATAAAGCAAGTGCCAAGGATGAGGCGGAATTGGAAGTGGCTGGAGCAGCCCATACTTCTGGTGATTCAAGGACTTGTTACAATTGCAATCATAGCACGCGCTAACATAGTCTTTTACTTCTTTGGTCATAACAGGCCAGTAGAAGTCTCGTGCAATCAATTGGTAGGTTTCATCCTGCCCATGATGAACAGCAAGCGGAGAATCATGCTGTGACTTGAAGATATCTAACTTAATGCAAGAATTATCTGGTACTACTATACAATGATCATAGACTAAGAAGTCATTATCATCAATACTGTAACTACTATCTAATAAGTTTGCACTCTTGCAAAGTTTGATGCACTTAGGGTTTTCGCGTTGAGCTTGTTGGAGTTTGGAAGCCAAATCTTGTAAGTGAGCAATGATTGAACTGAGTTGGGCAGATTGGGTTGAGAAGAGTGTCCTAACATTTTCAGGGTTGTTTTTGGCAAAGGTTCTCCCCCCCCCGGGTAAATGTTGTCCCAACGTGATAAAGCATCAGGGACTACCTCTTGTTTCCCAGGGCAGTACGTGATTGTAAAGTTGAACTTGGAGAGGTATTTGGCCCATTGTGCCTGTCTACGTGTGAGGACTTTTGAGCTCATGAAATACTTTAAAGAATTAAGATCAGTCAAAACCTCAAAGGATTCTCTAAGGCTCAAAAGTTATGAACACCATTTCTTTAAGCAATAAACAATTGCAAGAAGTTCCTTGTCATGAATCTCATAGTTAAGCTCTGCAGCAAGCAACTTGCAAGACTTGAAAGCTGCGGGGTGAAAGAGAGAAGTGGACGAAGAGAAATGCGAGATTACTCCTGCAATCACATAGTCGCTTGCGTCTGTTTTGACAATAGTGTGAGCTAGCTCATTGAAGTGAGCAAGTATTGGAGCAGTGGTGAATGCTTTCTTCAGAGCTTCAAACTCCAAAGCAGCCTGTTTGGTAAAAACAAGACAAGTGTCTTTTTGAAGAAGGTTTGTAAGATTCACGGTTTTCTAAGAGTAACACTCAATGAACCTCCTGTAAAAATTACTGAAACCAAGGAAAACTTGAAGGGATTTAACAGAAGAAGGTGGGGGCCAGTCCAATATGTGTTTGCTTTTGGCTGGCTCCATCGATAGTCCTTGCTGCAAGACTATGACACCTAGAAACCAAAGGGAAGAGGAATGGAATTTGCACTTAGAGGCTTTGGCAAACAGGTCATTCTTGCAAAGTCGCTGCAGCACCTCTTGCACATGTGCAATGTGATCTTCAAGGTTCTTCAAGTAGACTAGTATATCATCTAGATATACCACAAGGTATTTACCTACAAGATTGGAGAAAATGTCATTGAAAAAATGTTGAAAAGTGGGAGGAGCATTACAGAGGCCAAAAGGCATGACGGTATACTCATAACTTCCAAACCGGGTTCTCATTGCGGTCAAATACTCATGACCTTTTGTAATGCAAATTAGGTTATAGGCACCTCAAAGGTCTAAATTCAAGAAATAAGCAGCTCCATGGAAGAGGGTGAGGAGATGTGACATAGGCGGTACTGGATAGGCATTCTTCCGGGTTACCTGGTTCAGTTTCCTGTAGTCAACACAAAGGCAAAGTCCACTGTCCTTTTTTGGAACAAATAGGACAGGTGAACCGGTATTCGAATTGCTTGATTGAAGAAATCCTTTTGCTAAATTTTCCGCAATGTAGTCTTGAAGCGCAATTGATTCTTGCGTCGAGAGAGAGTAGACTGGTCCTGGTGCCGGAGGTGGGCTAGTAAGTTTGATCTTGTGATTGTAAGAATGGGATTGAGGCAGTTTATCTGCTCTTGCAGCTGAGAAGACGTCACCAAAGTCATGATAAACTGAAGGTAAAGACTCTCGAATGATTTCTAAATCTTCAATCTCATCATCTTTGAGCACCGGATTTGAGGTGCTCGCATGATGCAAGAGGATTAGGGAGCTCAAGATACACCGTTTGGTTGGTGTCTGTTTCTCTTCAAAGAAACAGGAAAGAGGTAAGATGGATAGGTAAGCAATGACTCCTAAATCTGAAGAGGGAACTTGGGAATGAAGGTCAGGATATTGCAAATCTCCTGGCGGAAAAGTGTCATCCAAGTCAATGACAGTGTCAGGTAGGCTGTTTAATTCCTGATTGACGGAAAGGTTAGCGTTCTGGGGGTGCGAGGTTCAAATGTTAATTACTCCTTCTTGCCAATTCACATCTGGATTCCAGTAAACTAGGAAATCATGGCCTTGAATGGTATCATCCATTCCAGGTATAGCCAAGACAAATAAATCCCATTCAAAGCTGGGGAAATTGGAGAATGTGAAGGTCCATTTTGCCTTTTGGGAGAACCAATAAGACGGTTCAGTCGCACTACTTACTAAATAGATAGGAAATTTATCTATCTCGGAACGCGTAATATTTTTGGAAGTGGCAAAAGATTCACTGATGAAGGAAACATTAGCGCCAGAATCAAGTAAAACTTGATAAAGGGTGTTATCGGAATGGAATAGGATAAATCTCAAACTAGGAGCACCTAGTGAATTGCAAGTGCAAAGATTTACTCGCGGTGATTTAGATAATGTGTAGTTTTCCTTGCAAGTATCAGAAAAACTACAAGCTAATTTTTTGACTGCTTAGCCGCTTCACGCGCTAACCACTTTGCACAACTATTGACATCATTTTTTCCTCCACAATACATACACAGCCCATTCTTCTCCCTCCGTAGCCGTTCCTTGTTCTGTAGCATCCTGGTTTCTTTGTCCAAGAAATTTGGAGTTTTGGTGACGGTTTTCCCTTTTGAGTTGGAGTTCAAAGTTGGGGTTGGTTTGGATGGTTTTGGGTTCCTCGCGTTTTGCTTTGAGGAGTTGTCCACCCTCGGAGCCAAGATGGACGGTCCATGGTTATTTTTCCAAGAGCGATTCTTGTTGTGATAGCCATTATCAAGCTCAATCACTTGATCAATTAGCTGCTGGAGCAAGTTTGTCTTATGCCCCCCAACTGCAAGCTGTTTGATTAAGAGTGCCGGTAGACCCTTTTGGAAATGGAATAGAAGAGAGGCCTTGTTCCACTGGATGCAAGACTGTAAGGTTTGAAAGTGAGAAATATAAACAGAAGCTCTACTTTTTTCCTTCATAACTAGACTATTAAGTTTGTATTTGGTGTTTTGAACTTCATTGGGGTTGCCAAAAAGGGTTAACAGTTGTTGCTCAAACCTTTCCCAGTTGTTGAGAATACACATGGGACTGTTTTTGGACAAAAGTTTGAGGTACGGTTCAAACCACTGCAAGGCTCTACCTCCTAAGAAGGACAAAGCATACATAACTTTATGTCTATCGGAAGGGAAATTGGTGGAGTCGTTTGAGAAGATGATTTTACAGGACTTTAGGTAGGATCTAAGCTTATGAGGGTGTTCTCCCGTAAAGTGATAAGGTTGCTTCATGCCCGGAGTGCAAAAGCTAGGAGTACTTGGACTAGATTGCGGGGCACCATGAGTGAGGGCCTGGATCAAAGTCAAAAGCAGGGTTGAAGCATTGGGCTTGGGAGCAGTAGTGCAAACCCCTGGTCTACCACAAGTCAAGGTTTCATCAGAATAATGATTGGAATCTGCAAATTCCGCAAGAGGGTCCACCAGAACATCCCTTGGAGGGGTCTGAGGATCATGGAGGGGTTCAACAGATGGCAATTTAGAAGGAGGAATGGGATCTAAGGGTTGTTGGGCCCAAGGAGTGCTGGTTCTCCCTACCCAATGGATATCATCATTGTAAGGGGCAAGGGAAGCGTTCCCGGTTGAGCAAGTATGTGACATTGAGAAGAAGAAGTCTAATATAGGTTGGCAAGCTACAATAGATGAGTTGAGTTAGTTAATTTACTGTCACACAACCACCCCACGTACTATAGGGCAATTCTTAGATGATTGTGAGCGCGGAGGAATGCTGAGTGCAAGGGCAAGTGCAAATAGCAAGACTCAGTTGCAAAGTGAAAACTTAGTGATGCCACTCAGCAAACAGCAAGAGGAATGGAGTGTGTTCCGAGGAGGGAAACTCAACCCAAGTCTGATGTGGTAACTGGGTTGTAGAAAAATGCAAGAACGTATGAAATTAACTAACTAAGGAGACAATCATCAGGCAACGGGGTAGCCTTTATAAGGTAATCCAAAGTGACTAGATACAACCTGATGGGGAGCCAACTACAGTTGAAGGCGGTGAGGCAAATGAGTGACAGGAACGGGATAGGAAATAGAGCAATAGTACAATCATATCCAAGGTCATGGTGTAAGTGCAAGACAATAGAATCTGAGTGTACAAATGTATGATGAATTGAGACAGGAGCAAATGACGTTGAAGGTAATACAAGTGAGAAGTAATAGTGTATGCAGGGTAGGGACTAGTCCAATTGCAAACTGTACAGTAATGATGGCTTAATTAGACGTTGTGGTGTCAATTTATAGACACGGATTGGGAACTGCGTTGCGGCTGCGCACTCAGCATTGGGGGCAAGCGGGCTCAGCATTAGAGTATGCGGAGTGCTCAGCAGCGGCAGCTGCTGGATCAGCAGCAGCCGCTGTTTGGCTCCGCACCTGGTGGACGGGTTGGGCTCAGCATCAAATGCGGCGTGGGCGGCAATCTGCCCCGGAGATCGGATTTGGAAGGTAGTGCGCTCAACTAGGTTTGCGGGCGCGCCGGTTTGGATACGTAGGGGCGGAGCAATCCGCGGGCTATGAAGGAACAGATGAAGCGCGCGTGCAAGCGCCCGGATCATGCAGGATATTACCAAACACCCACGACGGGCGCGGAAGAATGGATACGGACAGGCGCAGGGGGCTCCGAGTAGGGCACGGTGCGAGGACCGCTTCATGAGAAGGACAAACCAGATGGAAGGAACGGCGTACGGATGATGGGGGGAGTTTGGTACGGAGGAGGTGGGGAGAGGAGGCTAGGGTTTCTGTTTTGGGATTGTTTTCTGTTTCTTTGTCATACTGTCATTTGCGCGTGTACTTAGGTTAGGGTTGAGGGGGAGGACTTATCCTCACTCCCAACTTTGGGTTGGAGGAGGGGATGGATGCAGAGGAGGAAGAATCACATCACATCATTGGATTGGATCACTCATCTCACCAGGAGATTAAAGGAACTCATACCGGATACACATCTGGGTGGAAAGTTCTTAGGATTGAAGGATTGGCGATTTCTCTCTCTCTCTCTACTTTCCTTTATCTCTTTATCTCCTTATTTCTATTTCTCATTTAAGTGCAACTTTGGACATCCTCATCTCCTTTCAAACGCAGGGAACCGTTAACTTCCAAACCTTGGGACAATTATAGGGGGATAACCTTTTATTCTTTCCACATCTGGGGGTCTGGCCGGGAAATAACCTTCCGTTTCTTGTCTTTCAAAGGTAACTGCGCGCAATGTCCTATTCATACCTCCCTACAGTCGCTCCTTCTTCTTCTTCTCCTTCTCCTTCCGTCTCCGGGTCCGCTACTCCAACCCCACTCTTGTCATCCATCCCTCCTCCTCCCCCTCCCTCCGCTCAACCCAGGACAAGCTACGCCATTCCCCCATTGGTCTCCAGTGACCATGAACCCACTCGTCCGGTTCGCATCAGGCCGCGCAACTACCCTCACATCCGATTCAACACTGCGGATGTGGAGTGATTTATCTTGAGATACAAAGGTATTGCAGATGCGGAAGGTGCGTCGGACGCTGATAAGGCCCAGCTTGTTGTCCTGTTCATTATGGACAAAGAGAAGCTCCGGGATGTGGAGGAAATGGAAGGCTACGAGAATCAAGATTGGCCAAAACTGAAGGCGGAGATCCTAATGTGGTGGGGTAGGCGCAAACCTTGATTCGGGGAAAGCAATTTTGACCGCATGGCCTCGGAGGCGAGCGCGCGCGGAGGGGTCAGAACGCGGGTGGAGCTGGCGGAGTACACCTCAACATTCAATCGGATCTATTGGTACTTGTCAAAGAACGAGGTGGTGGTGGGACAGACGGGGGCCATGAAACGCGCGTTTCTGGGCGGTTTAGGCGCTCAACTCCGGGCAAGGGTGCAGCGGCATCTTTACAATCACAACTTGGTAAAGCGGTCATTGGACGGGAGCATTGCGCTCCTTCCGGAGTTGGCTGTCATTTGCCGGGCTGTGGAGAGTGAGCTTGACTTAGAGGAGCTTAAAAAGGACACCGCTAAGTCCTTCCCAGCAGGACCAAAGAAATCCGCCCCCCAGGTTCCGGCTCCGGCGCAATTTCCGGCCCCAGTTCCACCTACTTCCACGCGTGTTCCGGTTCCTCAACCCGCGCCAGCCCCTCCAGTAAGCAAATTGACGGAACTGATGAAGGACCTGAAGATCTGCATGAGCCGTATGGGACAGCAGCAGCCGCGAGGGCCTCAACCTCACATGGTGGAAGGGTTTTGGCCGCCCGGTACCTTTGTGCCAAGGGGGTGCTTGTACTGCGGGGCAAACAGTCATTGGCAATTGGCATGCAAGGAGCTTATGAAGGATCTCAGCGTGGGATTGGTTCAAACGGCGGGGATGGGGTACATGTTTCCAACGGGCGAACAGATTCCAATGGAGCCAAGCCAGCCAACCGCAATGCAGCAGGTGCGCACACGGGGTCAGGAGGCGGGAACAACGGCGCAAGCATCACTGGGCATTGTTACCGGTCCCGGATCATGGCAACCACCTTGGGTGGAAGCTGAGGTAAGGGTAGTGGCAATGGAAGAAAAGGTGGCGGTCTCCAACAAAATGGAGGTGGACGCAAAGGAGCGACCCCCGTTGGCCATTCCAAAACCGGCCGCGCGCATGCCCGGAACCAAGGCGCCAGCAGCAAAACCTGTAGGGAAGAAGAAAGCGGCGGACATTGTGCAAAGGGTGATGGGTAACGAGACTCCGGTTCCGCTGACCTTGCAGGAACTGGCGGCCGTGTCTCCGGTGGTGGTAGACAAGATGGTTCAGGCGTTGCAGGATTGCGGTCAGGGCCGGGTACCTCAGACGGTGCAGCAGGTTCATGTGGCGCGGAAGGAGGAGGGGCGCAGGGAGTGCAAGTTTAAATTGGTTTTGACTCCGCTCGCTTACGTTCCGATGGTCATAGCGGGAAGGAAGGTGTGGGCTATGGTGGAAAGCGGTTCAATGGTGAACCCGCTGCCATTGCGGATGGTGGATGATTTGGGGTTGGTTTGGCGGAAATGCGCAATGGGTCTCCGCGCGCTTAACGGAGGGGAGTGTTGTGTGGATGGAGTAGTTGAGGAGGAGGAGGTCAAGGTTGCAAGGGTCCGCAGGCCTCTTTCTTTTCTTTTGGTTGATTGTGGGGATGTGATTTTGGGAAGGCCGTTCATGTTTGGTTTTCAAGCAAAAATGGTTTTCAATCCGGAGGCAGGAACGGAGGCGTTGACGGTGGAGGATTCATCCAACAGAAGGTTCAAGACGACTATCTGCAATCACAGGAAAGGGAAGCGGAGGAGAGTGTTGGAGTATGAGGAGGAACAGGACGCGGAGTTGGTCTGCGACAGGCGACCTTCGGAGGATTTTTCCTAGTCGACCAAGGAGACCGCGCGGAACAAGCTCCGGTTTCGCGCGGGCGGTCAACTAATGAGGAGCAGGGAGGGGGAGAAAGGAAAGTGCAGGGCGCGCTGTGGAAACTTTAGAGGTTATCCCTCACAAAGTTGTCCCAAGTCACGGAGTTTGATGGTTCTAGCGTCTGTAAGACTTGAGGATGATTCCTTGTCCGGGAGAGAGAGAGTGAGATTCTAATCTTCCTTTTTCCTATTCCCCCCTCCATGTGTGTGTGTGTCCCTCCAACCCGTGCTGAGGGGAGAGGTATCTTATATCCCCTCCCCTCAGCCCTAACCTAAGTACAAGCACAAAGACAAACTGACAACCATGAAGAAGAAACCCTAGACCCAGAAACCTAACCCATCCCCCAACCCATACCCATACCCTATCCCTTCAGCTTGCCTGCCATTTCGAACATCTGGTTTGTCCTTCCGTGGCGCGGCCCTCCGCCGCGCGCTACCCAAAGTTCACCGCGCTTGCCCGTATCCGCCCAACGCGCCGTCGTGGATTTCCCATCCCGTGGCCGGCCCACGCTTGCGTGCAGTTGTCCACGCATATAGCCCCGCTGTCGCCCTGCCTTTTCCTCCCCCGACTAACTGCCCAAGAACCTGGTTGGCCCAGCTCCATCCGTGAGTTGGATATCCAAGCGGATCGCGGCCTGCCTCCCCTAGTAAGGCCCGGCCCGCAGCCGCATGCTTGATCCGCTGGGCCCACTGCTGAGCCTTGCGGCAACTGCTGCTGAGCCCGCAGCAGCTACTGCTGAGAACCGGCGCACCCCCACTGCTGAGCCTAACCTACCAGATGCTGAGCGCGCAGGCTGCGACGCAGTTCCCAACCTGAGGCTATATAATGACACCACATCCCCCCCGACTTGAGTTCTGTCCCCAGAGGTCCCTTCCCATTGCTACCTCGACCACCTTTGCACCGTTCCCCCCTACCTACTCCACTTCACACACTCCGCCGATTCCCCTCCCCCGGCTTCATCGCCATCATTTTCCCATGCAAATTCTGCGCCCAGAACGGGCACGCGTGCTCAATTGCTCCTGGCCGACGCGCCTGTGTCGCTTGCCGTTGCGGCCATTGTCGCTGCTCACTTAGTGACAGCATGCCCCGAGCCCCCCCCAATCCGGCCCTTGCCCCAGGCCGCGCAAGAGGGCTTGTCCTGACTCATTTGTAGTTTCGGATGATGACGCTATCTCAGAGGACTCGTGGACTCCGCTGGGCTCCCCTTGTTGCCGCCCTCCGTTGAGCGAGGGTTGCGACTTGGCTTCCCCCCTCCGCCGCGTAGGACCACCGCGGAAGGAGGACTTCTCGTCCGTCGATGACTATCGGAGGGCCCTGCGATTCTGGTTGGACCGTGTCCGGATGAGGGAAGGCGCAAGGGACCCGCGACTTGTTGAAATTCTCCGGCGTTGCGCTGCTGCGGCTTCAGGTCCTCCTCCGGCACCTACGCCGGCTCCTCCCCCCCCAGCTCCACAAGGCACTCCACCGCCGCCCCCGTCACCAGCGGTCTCGGATGAGAGGCCTACTACCCCCAAGGTCCCTCCTCCGCCGTCCCCAATCCTTATCCCGTCGTTGCCCTCAGATGAGCCAAGCCCTCCGCACAATGCCCCGGGGACCCCCTCATCACCCCCTCGCTTGTTTGGATCAAGTCCCGTCCCGGCACCGGCACCGCCTTTCCCCAGCCCTCCCGATATTCCAGACATCCCAATTGTAATGGCACTCCCGGCGTCCCGCTTTGAGGTTCTCGCAGAAAGTTCAACAACAATGCTTAGGGATTACCTCGCAACCCCCGGCGCCCAATCCTTGGAATCCTGACGCGCGCTCCTGGCATCTTTCCGGGCCTTACTGGCGTTGTTGAGGGTGGAGATGGAGGATATGATGAAGATGGCTTAGGCGCATTGCCCCCCACTTCCCTTCTCCCCTTTTTCTTCATCCGTCTTTTGTTTTACCGCGCTTCCCCTATTCCTAGAGAAATACATGTCTTCTGCGCAAGGTCCTATCTTCCAAGAAAAAGTGCGCAACCGCGCTTTGTGAGAATGAGATTAAGATTGAGGTCCACGTCTGCGCACCGCTTTGTGAGTGAGATTGAGATTGACCAGCTGTTCCAAAAAGGGGTACCTGGACTGCCCCAGATGGACTGGCACACAGTTCCCCATACCCGTACTACAAAACAAACAAACACCATGCCGACAGCGCGCGCTCACAACCGCGAGTATAAGGGAGGAGCGATGGGAAACAAACATTCTGGGGTGTCTAGTCATTCCGGCTGTGAACCGGCTAGAGCACCCCCTTACCAAGCTAAGCTTTTAACCGTGTCCACACCGTCCCCGTCCATTGCGCCCTTCCGTTGAAGAAAGAAACAGGAGAGAAACAGAAAAGGAGGAAGGAAAACAGCCCGGATCCAAAGAGGAGAAAGAAATATTCTATATTTATTATTTTTATTTTTATTTATTTATTTATTTATTTATTTTTTTTGCAGAGCTCTTTGTCCCATCATCCGTGCGCGGGGCTTGTCCTCGCGTTTGCGGACCCAACGTCACGCCGCGCCTGCGTACCTGCAATAAATAAACCGTAGCCAGTACCAATCCGAAACCAAGTCCAAACCAAAACATAAGGAGACAAACATTCTGGGGTGTCTAGTTGTCCCGGCTGTGAACCGGCTAGAACACCCCCTCACCAAATCAAGCTTAACCACCTAGCGCCCCCCCCAGCTTGACAGCTGTCCCCAGCAGTCCGCAACCTTTGACTTCTCCGGGGTTGCACGTTGCGCGCCGGTTCTTTGATACCCAAACGCTCCGCATTGTTGCCTGACTCCGGGACCGCCTTGCCCCTGGACCCCAAATCATTGCCCGCCGTTTTGTTGAAGGAAGTGGAACCGCGCGCGAAGAAGCGTTTCACATGCAAAGCCGCGGCCTTCTGTTTAAGCGGCGCCCCGTCCAATTCCTCAAGCTCGTAGCTGCTGCCCAAGAACTTAGAGGCCACGCAGTATGGCCCGTTCCACCGGTTGGCAAAAAGGCGGCCCCACTGGGATTCCAGACTCCGATTATACAGCAGGACCAGGTCCCCCTTCCGCAGCGGATCCCGGAGCCAATGGGAACAGCGCTTGTCCCAATAGCGGACGGACGCCATCCGGGTTTTCTTCAAAAGATCCGCGGCCCTTCTCAAGGTCTCCTCACGCCTAAGGAGTTGCTCAGCCTGCACCTTGACCAGATCTGCGGACATCTTGACCTTCCACCAATCCACGCCCAAGAACGTGTTCAGCTTGATGTCCATGGGAAGCACAGGCCGCTGCCCATAGAGTAGCTCATAAGGCAAATACCCTGTTGAGCGCTTCACGGAGATCCGATCGGCAAAAAGAACCGCTGGGAGTGCCACCTGCCACCTTTTGCCGTCCTCACCGCACATTTTCACCAGGGCATCCTTGATTTGCTGATGCCCCCGCTCAATCATCCCCGCGCCCTCTGGGTAGTACTCCGTCACGCGCCCAAATTTTGCTCCACAACTCTGCACCAGCGTCACCAGGCGTCCCTGAAACTCCGCCCCTCCGTCGACGGTGACCAAGCAAAGCGATCCGTAACGCGCAAACCATTCCTCCTCCAGAAACTGAGCCACCTTTTCCGCCAATAGCTTCACTAGGGGCCTCGCTTCCACCCACCCAGACAGATTGTCACGCGCAACCAGCAAAAACGCAAACTTGCCCGCCTTGATGTGGAACACATCTAGCAAAACACGCCCAAACAGCGCTTCCTCACCCGTGGGGTGACCAACCTCCTTGGGCAGACCCAAGCTTTGCCGCTGGCAAGCCTCGCACGACTTCACCCAATCGCGCAACGTGCGGACAATCCCCGGCCACCAAAACCTTGCTTTCACCCTTCTCCGCGTCTCAACCTCACCCCGGTGACCAAGGTCGTTGTGCAGACTTCATAGGATCACCTCTTGGTTGTCCCTAGAAGTTGCGACAACAAGAGGCACGGAACCACTCCGCCGCCATAACTGAACATCCTGTAAGTAGAAGATCAGAATGTTACGCCTCACCCACTGGACAACCGCGCTTGCCGTGCCCTCGGGGAACCGGAGATCCTGCAAATAAGAGCACAACACCGCGTAACGCCCCGACTGACACAACGGAAGACAAATCGCCGCCTCCGCCATTCCTACCCAAACAACCGGCGCTTCCACGTCCAAGGGTTCCGCCCCCTTGTAGGGATTGTCCCGCGGGTACCGCAACAGCGCGTCCGGCATTGTGAACACCTTTCCTGGGATGTGTACCACGCTCAAGGAGAATAACTGGAGAAACGCTACCCACCTGGTCATGGGCGCATTTGGCAGCGTTGGTGAGTTAATCATTTGCGCCAAGGCCTCCGCGTCAACCAAGAGCTCGAAATGCAGGCCCCACAAAAGGTGCTGCAACCGCCGTACAATCTTGGTGATGCCGCACAGCTCCAGCTTTGGCTGCAAATAGCGACTCTCTTTCGCGGTAAAGGTGACCGATTTGTAGAGCACCGGCCTATCTTTTCTGTCCTCCTCCTGTGTCAAGACCCCCCGGCACTGAACTCACTAGAGTCAACCGCCAGGCGTATCCCTCCGGTGTTGTAATTGAGGTCCCAAAGGACAATGTCGCGCCCCACAATTTCCTTGAGCTTCGCAAACGCGGCATTGCATCCTTTGGTCCAATTCCACTCCGCCCCCTTATGCGTCAGCGCCCGCATTGGGCTTGCCACTTCCGCAAACTGCTTGATGAACATGCAGATGTAGCTGCACAACCCCAGGAACTGAAAGACATGCGACACCGTCCGAGGAGTTGGCCATTCAAGAACCTTGTTCCGCTTCTTCTCTGCTATTTGCCTACCGTCAAAGGCCACAACGTGCCCCAGCACCTCAAGCGCCAGTGAAAGAGTTGAAAGAATCTGTAGAACCTAGACCAGGCTGATTTTCATCAAGAATAAAGAAAGGTAAGAGTCTAACAGACAACAGACAATAAACTGGAAAAGAAGATAGAAAACACCAACACAGAGTACTATTCTGCAGATAGGGATTATGGCCTATGAACAGACTTAGCAGAACTAGGGCAACACTAAATGGCAAAGAGCATTAAGTGAGTGATACTACAATCAGATTAGGACAATGAAGGAAAGAGTAGCAGACGAGATTTACAGGACTTCGGACAGAGATCTTGTGACGCTGTTGACTGATCCGACCGGTACCAAAGATAGAGCTATAGGAATAAATCGAGATCTCATATGAGTCTTGATGTAGAGTTGGATTAGTTGAGAGACGTACAGTTCTTTGGATGATGGTGATCAAGTCGTTGGCGAGTTGAGAGTGAGAACAGTTGAGTCACCAAGGTGAGTATCAAGATGGTTGCAATGTTGAAGTCAAGGATAGATCTCATGAGACGGAATTGGAAATAAAGAGTACTGCGGGGATCCCCGGATAGTTTTGGGTACAACGTAACAGATAGAGCGCACAGTGGGCGCGACAGTAGTTAAGGAAGAAAAGAAAGTATAAAAGAACCAGAGATAATGGAGGAACAGAGACAATGAAAGACAGAAGAGAAGAAGGACAAGAAAGAAGGGAGGATGTCAATCAGATAATCAACACGCCCGCTCAACTCTACATCAAGAGAGCTCAAGAGTTGACATACTCAGCCAAGCATTTTACAGAAGCGCTACTAGCAGCTTTTGTTAGAGCATCAGCCAACATTTGATGCAATCCAATAAGTTTGACGTGGATTTTCCCATTGTTGAGGTTGTTTCGTAAGCTCTTTAACTTGATATCGATATGTTTTGCATGAGATTTCATGCCAAATTTCTTGAGTTTATCTTCAAGACCCTTGTTGTCAATGAGGTGTATTGGGGGGTTCAGAGATTCTCTCCATAGCTTGCTCAATAGGTGGTGTAACCATTTGCCTTCCAGGTGACCGGTTGACAGCAAGTTACACTCTGATTCTGTAGAGGAGTGGGTGATGCTGCGTTGGCAACAACTAGTCCAGTAGATCGGACTGCCTTTGAAAAAACATAGAAGACCAGACTGAGAGAGTCTGGAGTCCGGGTTGTCAGCCCAGGTGGCATTACTATATATCACAAGTTGATTTTCAGCAGTTCTGCTTTTAATCGTCAGCTTGAAGTCAATGGTATGAGCCAGATATTGCCATACGCGCACTACCTCATGCCAGTGTTTGATTCCTGGTCATTTGGAGAAACAAGCTAAGCTTTGTTAAGTTCCTTGAATTTGGCAATTTCCTCATCTGTAGCTGGTAGCAGGTGCAATCCTGGTGTGCAAGGGTTATTCAGTGGTTTTGCGGAGGTGAGTTCCATTTCTTCAAGACCTTTCTTAATATGATTGGGCAAGGATATACTGATTGAGTTTTCATCTCTGTCAACCTTCATTCCCAGTAGGGTATCAATTTTGTGGGCCGAGGAGTCTTTGAATTTGGCTAGAAAGACGGACTTAAACTTTTCAACATTCCCTACTACAACCAAGTCATCAACATGGAAAAACAGGCTGGTGATTGCGTCTTTGTGAAGGTACATACATGGATCAGAGTTGCTTTTGTGGAATCCATTGCCCTTAATCCAATCAACCAAGGTTTTGTACCAATTTAGGGGTGCCTGTTTTAAACCATATAACAACTTCTTGAGCTTAAGGAACTTGCAGGTTCTCTTGGAGCCAGCGGGAGTTTTGATATAAACTTTTTTGTCTAACTCTGCGTGAAGAAAGGCCCCCTTGACATCAAATTGTAGGATGGGTAATCTTTTGTCCACTGAGTAGGCAAGAAGAGCACAAAGCGATGCAATTTTTCCTGTAGGCGCGAACGTATCGAGGTAATCTACCCCATACCTTTGATTAAAGCCTTGGACACAAACTCTGGACTTAAGGGTGATTTCGCCAGTGTGGAGATTCTGCTTACGTCTGAAGGTCCAGGTCGTGTCTAGGGGATTTTTCACTTCACTTTTGTCAGCTTCTTCCCATACGTCAAGATCCTCAGCTCTTGCTAATTCTTTTTCAATGGAGGGTACCCATTCTGGACTTTTGAGAGCAATGTATATGTTGGTTGGAACTTTGAAAGATTTGTAGTATCCATATCGTTCCGGAGCTTTAATTGCGTTGCGATCTCTCAATCGTGGACGGAGAGAATCTTGAATCATCTGGTCAGAATCATCAGATTTGGAGGTGGTTGAGCTAGCTATATCAGAAATTAACGGTTTCTCTTTGGTAGGTATAGAGATAATGGGTTCAGACGCAGGGTTAGTTGTAGGGAGTGAAGGAGTAGTGGACTCTATATTGGGACCAGTTTCAGTATTATCTGGTACATCTAAAGTTGTAGCCTGCGATTTTAGAAACTTGACGTGTTTTGTTTCTAAGACTTTCCCAGTACTTGTGATCAGCTTATAGGATAACAATTTTGGATTGTACCCTATGAGTAATCCTTCAGCTCCTTTGTTGGACAGTTTGGAGATGATTTTAGTTTCTGGCAGGAGATGAATTACTCTTCAGCCTAAGGGTTTCAGGTAGTCGGCAGGGATGACGGTCTTGTGCATTTGTTCCCATGGAGAAATTTCACCTTTTGACAAAGGAATTTGATTTAGGGCAAAACAGCAACTTTGTATAACAATGTGCCAATAGGTTTTTGGGATCAAAGAGTTACTGAATGCTGATTGGAGAGATTCCATTATTGTACGATTGGCACGTTCAGCCTTGCCATTGTGTTGAGGATGGTAAGGTTTGCTGATTAAGTGATTGATGGAGTTTTTTTTGAAGAAGTGAGAAAGAGAGGAGTTCACGAATTAGCCACCTCCATTGGTGATGACTTCAAAAGGATAGTATCCTAATTCTTTAGCCTTGTTTTTGATTAAGAACATAATAGTAGCAGTCGCAGCATCTTTGGAGGGTAAAGGAAAGCTTGAGAGATAACCTGACTTGTTGTCCACAACCGTTATGGAGTACTTCATGCCACCTTTGCTGGTAGGATTTAAAGGTCCCATTAGGTCCATGTGAAGACGGTCAAATACTTGGCTAGCTGGAAGTTGTTTGTTGGAAAAGGTAGATCTGGTGATTTTGGATTTTTTGCAAGCAATGCATTCAAAGTTGCCTTTGACGTGATCATCAAGATCAAATCCTATGTGTTTCTCTATTCTACCAAGACTAGCATGACAGAGTTTTTTGTGGAGTTCTAGAAGTTCTGATTGACTTAGATAGAAACTTTGATTGTTCAGGACAGGCATGTGATTTAGGATGAGTAGATTGTTTTCAATGGTACCTTCAAGAACAGTATTACTGTCTAGTCTGATCGCAAAGGTAGGAGTGGAGGATTTAGTGTCAACTACAAGATTACAGCCTTTCTTTAATAGAGCTCCCATTTATATGAGATTGACCGTGGCTTCTGGAACCCAAGCAGAGTTTTCAAAGTTTATGGTCCTATTTAACGTGGAGACATTTGCAGTACCTATCCCTTGAATAGCCAATCCCTCACCTTTCTTTCCCGTTTTGATATTTTCTTCACCGGTTTGAACAGAGAGATTACTGAATAGAGATCTATCCCTGAACATATGAATTGAACACCCGCTGTCTAAGATAAACCAGTTCTGGTCAATTTGACTTTTGACCTTTAGGGCACAAAAGAAGGAATAGAAGTGTGCTTTGTCCTTCTTCTTTTCTCCTTGCCTAGCTTTATTGGGTGGATGTTTGGGTCTGAGGTGTGGAAATTTGGACCAGCAAGAGGAAGGAGGGTGAGTTTTAACTAGAGGATTATGTTTACCGTTTTCACAGCGTAAGGTAGTAGGACTATTTGAGTTGTTATGATAGAGAGCTGCGGAAGTATCTGATTGATTGTGATTCTTAGATTGAACTTTGTTCCAATGTTGAACTAGATGATTTAGTACTAAGGTAATGGTCAACTCTGCTCCAGAGTGCATAATCTGAGAACGGATGGATTTAAGTGAATCAGGTAGTTTGAATAGGATAAGATAACTAAGTATATCAGATGGAAGATCTATGCCCACTTCTTCAAGTTTGCTGAGATGTTTTTTAACATTATTGACAAATCCATTGATGTCGTTATGATCAAAACCAAGATAAAGGAAGTTGAAGAACATTTGTGCCCTCTTCGCAGCTTGACTGGAGGCAAAGTAATTTTTCGCAGCTAACCAGATGATTTTTGATGAATCTTCATTTTCGTGAGTGATAATATTGGTATGGGTCGAGGGATCTAGTTTTGACATTAGATAACCGGCCATTTCATTGTTGTCTGGAATTTCCTCATCTGGATCACTTGAGTTGATAAGATTAAGGATCCCGGGCATTTTGAACAATCGTTCCATTTTCTTTTTCCACACAGTGTAGTTATTTTCAGTGAGAAGAGGGGTCAATTCCATAAGTGATTTGAGGGCCAGAGCCTTGAAGTTGCCTTCTCCGCCTGGTCCAGGTGAAACAGATGATTGAGCCATATCGGTTGAGCTGAATAGGCGATTTCGGCTTTTAACCGTGAAAGAGTTGAAAGAATCTGTAGAACCTAGACCAGGCTGATTTGCATCAAGAATAAAGAAAGTTAAGAGTCTAACAGACAACAGACAATAAACTGGAAAAGAAGATAGAAAACACCAACACAGAGTACTATTCTGCAGATAGGGATTATGGCCTATGAACAGACTTAGCAGAACTAGGGCAACACTAACTGGCAAAGAGCATTAAGTGAGTGAGACTACAATCAGATTAGGACAATGAAGGAAAGAGTAGCATACAAGATTTACAGGACTTTGGACAGAGATCTTGTGACGCTGTTGACTGATCCAACCGGTACCAAAGATAGAGCTATAGGAATAAATCGAGATCTCATATGAGTCTTGATGTAGAGTTGGATTAGTTGAGAGACGTACAGTTCTTTGGATGATGGTGATCAAGTCGTTGGCGAGTTGAGAGTGAGAACAGTTGAGTCACCAAGGTGAGTATCAAGATGGTTGCAATGTTGAAGTCGAGGATAGATCTCATGAGACGGAATTGGAAATAAAGAGTACTGCGGGGATCCCCGGATAGTTTTGGGTACAACATAACAGATAGAGCGCACAGTGGGCGCGACAGTAGTTAAGGAAGAAAAGAAAGTATAAAAGAACCAGAGATAATGGAGGAACAGAGACAATGAAAGACAGAAGAGAAGAAGGACAAGAAAGAAGGGAGGATGTCAATCAGATAATCAACAGCCAGAACGCAGACTGCTAACTTTTTCCCGGACACGGTAAGGCCCGCCTCCTCAATTCGGAAGAGGACTCGTTCCAGAGTCTCCGCGTATTCCCAGACAAATTGACGGATTGCGGGTGCATCCTCTAGGACCGCGCCTCCGTAGTCCGTTCTGGGGCCTTTAATGCCAGCGTTGTCGATGAAGATTTGCACGCCTTCCGGAAGATCGTCACGTAGTATCCAGGTCATTTGGGCTTGGTAAACCGCCACTGAGTTGGTCGCACCTTGTGGTAGCCGCGTCAGCTGCATCCTCCCTAGTCCGGTCTCAAACACCGTCAGTGGCCGCAAGTCAGGGTGGAGTTCTCACTGATCATATCCCCCCATTACGTCCACCAGCCCCTAGAAAGCGCGCCCGGCCATTGACTCCAGAAATTCTTCCACGCGCGGGGGAAGCCCCGCGTCGCAAATAGTGAAGGAATTGAGCCTCTGAAGGTCGTGAAAAATCCTTAGCAACTTCCCATCCTGTTTAACAACCGTGAAGATATGACTTGAATAGCTTGACGTGGACTGCTCGTAAATCCCCGTCCTCACACGCTCCTGTACCAGCTCCAGAAAGGGTTCCCAAACAGTACAGGGGATCAGAATCGGCTTGATTTGCCACGGTTTGTGAGGGACAGTGGGAATAACATAAGGGTCCCCGATCCCGCCTCTCAACAACCCGCACTTGTCCGGTCCAAAGGCAAGCGCCTTCTCCCTCAGCACCAATACCGATATCAGAAGATCCCTTTCCTCCGCACTCAGCCATCCCGTCGGTCCAAAGTTAAGGGCATCCACCCGCTCGTCCGTGATTTGCGCCGACCGCGTTATCCATCCATTCTTCCCAAGGGGCATCTCCCACGGGTCCTGGGACCACGCAATCGGTCATAGGGGTCCATTGAGTCCCTGAGGCATTGGCTCATTCCGCGGCCAGACTTTTCATGCCACCGGTTTGTACTTTCCCGCGTTGCACCGCGCCATCCAGACCCGGCCGTCACTGTTGTAAGTCCTAGTAATAACCAGACCGGGGCTTTCGCCTTTGCTCACAACTGTGGCACAATGATAGGGTTTTTGAAGCGTAGAGCCTTCCGGTGATGCATACTGAGGAATGGAACTTACTTCTGGCGCCTGCGCCCTATGCGCGCCCCCCTCCACCTGCTCCTCACCTGTCGGCCGCCCATGCTGAGCCAGAGCTTGCCCCGCACGGTAACCGCGGCCGACTAGGAAAAATCCTCCGCAGGGTGACCCTTGCGGTCAGCCCCCGCGCCGGACTCCCCGTTGCCGCCAGACACTGGGTCCTGTACCCATCTCCCTCGTCCGCAATCGCAGATTTTCGTTTCAAACCGCGCTCCGAGTGGGTCTTTGACAGTCAGCGCCTCCATTCCTTCCTTGGAGTTGAAGGCCATTTGAGCTTGGAACCCAAACATAAACGGCCGACCTAGAATCACATCTCCGCATTCCACTGAGAGAAATGACAGGGGCTTACAAACCTTTGCGAGTTCTACCTCCTCCGCCTCTACTACTCCATCCACACGGCATTTGCCGCCATTTAATGCCCAAAGGCCCATTGCGCACTTCCTCCGCACCAGGCCAAGCTCGTCCACCAACCTTGACAGAAGCAAGTTGACCATTGACCCGCTGTCCACCATTGCCCACACCTTCCGCCCCGCAATGGTCATTGCAACATAAGCAAGTGGGACGGATACCAACTTCAACCGGCACGGCTTGGGATCCGTTTCCTCCTCCGCCACATTAACTTGCTGAACCGTTGTCGGCACCCGGCCCTGACCGCAATCTTTTAAGGCCTGGACCATCTTGTTTACAACCGCAGGGGACACCGCCGCTAGCTCCCGTAGGGTCAGAGGTATTGGTGAGTCGTTCCCCATCACCCTTTGGATGATGTCCACGGCCTTCCTCTTCCCCGCAGGATGAGCGGGCAGCCCGTCCAACGCTGGTACGCGCGCGACTGGCTTTGGGGCCATTAGTTGCTCGTTGACATCCATCGCAATCCGCTTGTTTGTTGCCAATGCCCTGACTTTGGCCTCCACTCTTGGCGCTACCCAGGTTCTGGGCGCGGTGACAATCCCAAGCAAGACCCAGGCGGTCTCGGCTTTAGCCTTTGCTCTTTCCCGCACTTGCACCATTGGTGGCGGCTTTTCCTTAGTCAGATCCACCAATTCACCTGTTGGGAATATGTATGTCATCCCGGATGTGCAAACAAGCCCCTTGTCCATGTCTTGAGTGAGGCTCTCACAAGCCAACTTCCAGTGCCCTCTCTCCCCGCAATATGAAAACCGCGGCGACCCAAACAACTGGGATGGTCTGCTGGGGTTCTGGAACCCTTCTACCATGTGAGGCAGTACCGCACGCGGTTGAGAAGGAGCTGCCGGAGACGGTGTGGCTGTCGGAGCTGTGGGAGCCAATGTACGGTTGAGGAAAACCCTTATGTCCCGCAGAATCTCCGTCATCTCTCCGACTGATGGTCCTGTGGATTGTTGGGAAAGTCCAGCATGAGGAGGCATTGGCGGCCAAGGTTTGGTTGGGGACCGGCGCCAAGATCGTGACTGATTTCTTGGAAGAAGATGGGTACGTTTGTGCCATATCTGCGATGAGCTTGTCCAAATTGATTTTACTCTCCACAGCTTGACGGATAACTGAAATATTGGGAAGAATTGCGACAATTCCATCCAGCAACCTCTTAACCAGACTGTGGTCATACAGGTATTGCTGCACTCTGGAACGGAGCTGTGGCGCAAGACCCCCCAGAAATGCCCGCTTCATGGCACCCGCCTGGCCTGCGACAACCTTGTTCTTTGCCAGGTAGCCGTAGATTTGCTCAAACTTTGACATATATTCCACTAATCCTTCACACAATTGCACCCCGCCATTCTTGCTTGCTTCCTCCGCAGCTCAATCAAAGTTGCTTTCTCGGAACCGGGGTTTGCGCTTTCCCTACCTTGCCAACATCTTGCTTTTCAACTTCCCCCAGTCTTGCCTCTCGTAACCGATCATTTCCTCCACGTCCCGCAGCTTCTCCTCCTCGGTAATGAACAGCACAATGGTCCAAACCTTATCCGCGCCCAACGCGCCCTCCAAATCCGCAATCCCTTTGAATCTAGAAAGAAACCGCTCAACGTCCGAGGTACTGAACCAAAGGTGAGGGAAATCCCTTGGCCTCAACCAAACGCGGCAAGGGGCCTCTGCCGCCATGTCCAATGACCCTTCCAAGGGAGGAGCAAACCCGCTAACTCTGGGAGAATGAGCGGATGGCGGCGGTGGGGGTTGAGCAGCAGGAACAGGAGTCGAACGTAGAGGATGGGGAAGGGGAGCATTGGATCCCGGAGCGGTTGTCGGCAACATCCTGCATTATCTTCAAGAGACTGAGAACGGATTGAGTTTCCCAGCCAGACCCCCAGATGTGGAAACTTTAGAGGTTATCCCTCACGAAGTTGTCCCAAGTCACGGAGTTCAATGGTTCTAGCGTCTGTAAGACTTGAGGATGATTCCTTGTCCGGGAGAGAGAGAGCGAGATTCTAATCTTCCTTTTTCCTATTCCCCCCTCTGTGTGTGTGTGTGTCCCTCCAACCCGTGCTGAGGGGAGAGGTATCTTATATCCCCTCCCCTCAGCCCTAACCTAAGTACAAGCACAAAGACAAACTGACAACCATGAAGAAGAAACCCTAGACCCAGAACCCTAACCCATCCCCCAACCCATACCCATACCCTATCCCTTCAGCTTGCCTGCCATTTCGAACATCCGGTTTGTCCTTCCGTGGCGCGGCCCTCCGCCGCGCGCTACCCAAAGTTCACCGCGCTTGCCCGTATCCGCCCAACGCGCCGTTGTGGATTTCCCATCCCGTGGCTGGCCCGCTCTTGCGCGCGGTTGTCCACGCATATAGCCCTGCTTTTGCCCTGCCTTTTCCTCCCCCAACTAACCGCCCAAGAACCTGGTCGGCCCAGCTCCATCCGTGAGTTGGATATCCAAGCGGATTGCGGCCCGCCTCCCCTAGTCAGGCCCGGCCCGCAGCCGCATGCTCAATCCGCTGGGCCCACTGCTGAGCCTTGCGGCAACTGCTGCTGAGCCCGTAGCGGCTACTGCTGAGAACCGGCGCACCCCCACTGCTGAGCCTAACCTACCAGATGCTGAGCGCGCAGGCCGCAACGCAGTTCCCGACCCAAGGCTATATAATGACACCACAGCGCACGTCGCAGAAGTTAGTCCCTTTTCTCAGTATGCATTGCCCAAGGGTAATACGCTTCAAAAACCCTATCATTGTGCCACACTCGTGAGCAAAGGCAAAAGCTGCGGTTCTGTTTTGTGCAGGACTTACAGCAAAGGATGCGTGCGGATGATGCAGTGTAACGCGGGCAAGTAAAAGCCGGTGTCACGGAAGGTCCGACCGAGGAATGAGCCAATTCCCCAGGAACTGAACGGACCGCTTTGACCAATTGCTTGGTTGCGGGACCCTTGGGTCACGCCAATTAAGGCTTCGGGGTGGGTTACTAGTTTGGCGCGGATCACGGAGGAGCGGATTGCAGCTTTCAATTTTGGCCCAACGGGATGGTTGAGTACGGAGGAGCGTGAGTTGCTGATTTCAGTTCTGGTTCTTTGGGAAAGAGCGCTCGCGTTTGGACCGGAAGAGCAGGGGCTCCTGAAAAACAATATTGGCGACCCCTATGTCATCCCCACTGTCAATCACGAGCCGTGGCAGATCAAGCCAATTCCAATACCGCGGGCGGTCTGGGAGCAGTTTTTGGAGTTGGTGCGGGAGCGGGTGAAGACTGGCCTTTACAAACAGTCAACGTCTAGTTACTCCAGTCCGATCTTTGTGGTGGTTAAGAAGGACGGGAAGTTGTTGAGGATTGTTCATGATTTACAGCGGCTCAACTTCTTTACAATCCGGGATGCAGGACAGCCCCCCCGCGTTGAGGAGTTCCTTGAGTCAATGGCGGGGCGCACTTGTTACGGTTTAGTGGATGTGATGGGGGGATACGACCGCGCGAGTTGGATCCTTGCTTGCGGCCTCTGATGGCATTTGAGACTTGGTTGGGAAGAATGCAGCTGACTCGGCTCCCGCAAGGTGCGACCAATTCCGTGGCAGTGTACCAGGCGCAAATGGCTTGGATCCTGAAGGATGATCTTCCGGAGGGAGTCCAAATCTTCATCAACAACGCGGGCATCAAAGGTCCAAAATCCGATTACGGGGGAGCAGAGCTGGTTGAAGTTCCCGGCGTCCGACGTTTTGTGTGGGAATATGCGCAGACATTGGAACGCATGCTGTTTTGCATCAAGGAGGCAGGACTGACGGTGTCGGGGAAGAAGTTGGCGGTTTTTGTCCTGGCGCTCAAAGTCCTTGGCCATGTTGTTGCTTCCAATGGCTGGCGCATTGCAGAGAAAAAGCGGAACAAGGTCCTCAAATGGCCAACCCCGCAGAAGGTGTCGCATATCCTTCAGTTCTTGGGATTATGTAGCTATGTCCGTATGTTCATTGAGAGGTTTGCGGAGGTGGCAAGCCTGCTCCGATCACTAATGCAGAAAGGCGCGGAGTGGAAGTGGGGGGAAGAATGCAATCGCGCGTTCCAGAAGCTCAAGGAGATTGTGGGACGTGACATTGTGCTCCGCAAGCTTGACTACAACGCGGGAGGAATTAGGCTAGCGGTTGATTCCAGTGAATTTGGCGCGGGGGGGTTCTCACTCAAGAGGACGATGGCAAGGATAGGCCGGTACTTTACGAGTTGGTCACCTTCACTCCAACGGAAAGCCAGTACTCCCAGCCAAAGTTGGAGTTGTGCGGGGTCACCAAGATTGTGCGGCGGCTCCAGTATCTTTTGTGGGGGGTCCACTTTGAGCTTTTGGTGGATGCGGAGGCGCTGGCGCGGATGATCAATTCCCCGGTGTTGCCCAACGCTCCCATGACCAGGTGGGTGGCGTTTCTTCAACTTTTCTCCTTTGCTGTTCTTCATGTTCCGGGGAAAGCGTTCACTATGCCGGACGCGTTGTCACGGTATCCAAGGGACGACCCTTTTGAGGACGCGGAACTGCTCAATGTAGAGACCCCAGTTGTCAAGGTAGGCGTTGTGGAGGCAGGCGTTCAGCTGCCGCTCCGGCAGACCGGGCGGTACGCAATCCTTTGTGACTACTTATGGGACCTTTTTTTTCCCAATGGAGCTACGGAGAAGGACATGCAATGGGCAAAGCGGCGGGCGGGGAATTTCTACGTACAGGAGGGGCAGCTTTTGCGGCGGAAGACTCCGGTTCCTCTTGTGGTTACCACTTCAAGGGCGGATCAGGAAGCTATCCTCCGGAGCCTTCACAACAATCTTGGTCATCAAGGGGAGGTCAAGACATGGAGGCAGGTCAAAGAGTGGTTCTGGTGGCCGGGTGTAGTGCGTGCGGTGCGGGAATGGCTGGCGTCCTGCAAAGCCTGTCAACGGCAGAGCGCGAGACTGCCCAAGGAAGTCGGAAACCCCACGGGGGAAGACGCCCTCTTTGGTCAAGTCTCGCTTGATGTCGTCCACATCAAGGCCGGTAAGTTTGCCTATCTGCTTGTTGCGCGGGAAGACCTGTCCGGTTGGGCAGAAGCGCGTCCGTTGGTCAAGCTCTTGGCGGACAAAGTTGCTCTATTTCTGGAGGAAGATTGGTTCGCGCGGTACGGGTCACTTTGTCTGGTCACAGTGGATGGAGGGGCTGAGTTTAGCGGCCGTTTGGTTGAGTTGGTGAAGAGTTGCGGAGCCAAGTTTGGCCAAGTAACGGAGTACTATCTCAAGGGGGCCGGCATGATTGAACGCGGGCATCAGCCAATCAAGGATGCCCTGGTCAAGATGTGCGGGGAGGATGGTAAGCGCTGGCAGGAGACCCTTCCAATGGTTCTGTTTGTGGATTGGATTTTGGTGAAGCGGTTGACAGGCTACTCGCCGTACGAGTTACTTTTTGGGAAGCGCCCCGTGCTTCCAGTGGACATAGAGTTGGAGACGTTCCTGGGGGTTGACTGGTGGAAGGTGAGGACTTCCGCCAACTTGCTTGAGGCTCACGCCAAACAGCTCCTTTGACGGGACGGAATGCTCGCAAAGGCCGCGGACCGGCTAAAGAAGACTCGGACGGCATCAGTGCGCTATTGGGACGAGCGCTGCTTGCATTGTCTCCGGGATCCCTTGCGGAAGGGGGATTAGGTGCTCCTGTACAACTGAAGTCTGGAGTCTCAGTGGGGGAAGTTGTTTGCTAACCGGTGGAACGGCCCATTCTGCGTGTTGTCCAACTTCAAGGGCGGCAGCTATCAGTTGGAGGAATTAGACGGTACTCCGCTGAAACAGAAGGCGGCGGCTTTGCATGTCAAGCGCTTCTTCGCGCAAGGATCTACCTCATTTGACGAAGCAGCAGAAGGGGGTGAAGGATCTGACAAGGGGAGTGTGGAGCGCGGCAATGGTGTAGGAAAATGATCCCGGGATTCCTCTTTGGACGGTGTGGTGTCAATTTATAGACACGGATTGGGAACTGCGTCGCGGCTGCGTGCTCAGCATTGGGGGCAAGCGGGCTCAGCATTAGGGTATGCGGAGTGCTCAGTAGCAGCAGCTGTTTGGCTCCGCACCTGGTGGACGGGTCAGGCTCAGCATCAAATGCGGCGTGGGCGGCGATCCGCCCCGGAGATTGGATTCGGAAGTTAGTGCGCTTGACTAGGTTCGCGGGCGCGCCGGTTTGGATACATAGGGGCGGAGCAATCCGCGGGCTATGAAGGAACGGATGAAGCGCGCGGATCATGCCGGATATTACCAAACACCCACAACGGGCGCGGACAAACGGATACGGACAGGCGTGGGGGCTCCGAGTAGGGCGTGGTGCGAGGACCGCGTCATGAGAAGGACAAACCGGATGGACGGAACGGCGTACGGACAACGGGGGGAGTTTGGTATGGAGGAGGTGGGGAGAGGAGGCTAGGGTTTCTGTTTCAGGATTGTTTTCTGTTTCTTTGTCATACTGTCATTTGCGCGTGTACTTAGGTTAGGGTTGAGAGGGAGGACTTATCCTCGCTCTCAACTCCGGGTTAGGAGGGGGCATGGAGGCAGAGGGAGAATCACATCACATCATCAGATTGGATCACTCATCTCACAAGGAGATTAAAGGAACTCATACTGGATACACATCCAGGTGGAAAGTTCTTAGGATTGAAGGATTGGCAATTTCTCTCTCTACTTTTCTTTATCTCTTATCTTCTTATTTCTATTTCTCATTTAAGTGCAACTTTGGAAATCCTCATCTCCTTTCAAACGCAGGGAACCGTTAACTTCCAAACCTTGGGACAATTATAGGGGGATAACCTCTATTCTTTCCACAGCGGAGAAGCGGAGACCGTGCCGTTGCAACGGAGTAGGCGGTTGCAAACAGCTGGGGACAGTGGCCAACTTGGGGGGGAGGTAGAGGGGGTAGGGGATAATTTTTGATTTGGTGAGGGGTTGCTCTAGCCGGTTCACAGCCGGAACAACTAGACACCCCAGAATGTTTGTTTCTCTATGTTTCTTTCTTATCTGGATTGTGGGGTCTTTGCTGGCTTGGGGTTTTTTACAGGAAACGCAGGCGCGGCACGAAGCCTGGTCTGTAAACGCAAGGACAAGAACCGCGGAACCGGGACGCGTGGGCAATCCCGCGGATGGGGGAAGCTGGACAAAGAGCAATTTGCAGGCGGTCTACGGGTGTCGCGCGAAAAAAAAGGGTGTTCTTTTCTATTTTTCTTCTTTGTTGGTTTCTTTTTGTCTTTTTCTTTCTCTCAGGATATCTCAAGGATGGGTGGCTGTAATGGGAATAAGCTTGATTTGGTGAGGGGGTGCTCTAGCCGGTTCACAGCCGGGACAACTAGACACCCCAGAATGTCCGTTCTCTTACTCTCTCTCTCTCTTCCCTTACGGTGGCGCGCGCTGGTGTTTTGGTTGTTGTGTTTGTTACAGGAAGGGTACGGGGAACTGTGTGGCAGTTTGTCTGGGGAGGTCCAGGTGCCTCTTTTGGAACGGCTAGTCACTTACGGTTGCTCACAAAGCAAGCGCACGGGCGCGGACTCAATCTCAAGCTCACTCTCACAAAGCGCGGTTGCGCACTTTTTCTCAGAAGGTTAGGACCTCGCGCGGATACATGTATTTTCTTAATTGAAAGGGAAGCGCGGTACAACAACAAGAAGAGAAGAAGTAGAGGAAAGGGAGAAGGGGAAAAGGGGGGGCAATGCCCCTAAGCCATCTTCATCATTTCCTCCATTTCCGCCCTCAAGGCCGCCAGTAAAGCCCGGAAAGACGCCAGGAGTTTGCGCCGGGATTCCGAGGATTGTGCGCCGGGGATTGCGAGGAAATTCCGGAGCATTGTGGTCAACCTTTCCGCAAAAGCCTTGAAGCCGGCCGCCTGGAGCGCCATTTTGATTGGAATCTCCGGGATCTCAGGAGGGCTGGCTGGAGGAGCGGCCGGTGGAGATGGGGCCCCCGGGGAACCAACAGGGGGGCTCGGTCCAGCTGGAGGCAATGACGGGACAACTATAGGTGATGGAGGCGGAGGGACATCGGGGGTTGTAGGCCTCTCATCCAAGGCCGCTGGTGGGGCGGGCGGTGTCGGCGGTCGGGGAGAAGGAGAAGGGGGTTCTGGCGCCGCCGCGGGTCTTCCAAAGAGTCTCAGGTCCGGTACCGTTTGGTTCACGCCGGGTTGCCGCGCGCCATTCCTCCGAGGTTTTGTATTTGCCCCGTTGCGGAGGCCCGGCCTGGCGGAGAGGTGATGCCGAGTTGCGGCTCATGTGCGAGGTGGTGGGTGACGGAGCTTGGGGGCGGCGGGATGAAGGTGAACCAGGGGGTGTCCATGAGCCTTCCAAGATCAAGTCGTCGTCCAAAACCACAAACGGGTCCGGACAAGCCCTCTTGCGCGGCCTGGGGTGAGAGCTGGATTGGGGGGGAGCTTGAGGGATGCTGTCGCTAAGCAAGCAGCAACAATGGCCACAACGGCAAGCAACACAGGCGCGTCAACCAGGTACAATCAAACATGCGTGCCCATTCCGGGCGCAGAACTCACATGGGAGCATATTGACGATGATGCGGAAGGAGGACGGGGAAGATGTTAGTGGGAGTGGTGGGGGTGGTAGTGGAAGTGGTGGTAGTATGGTGAAGCAATGGGAAACTTCTGGGGACAGAACTCAAGTTGGGGGGGATGTGGTGTCAATTTATAGACACAGATTGGGAACTGCGTCGCGGCTGCGCACTCAGCATTGGGGGCAAGCGGGCTCAGCATTAGGGTATGCGGAGTGCTCAGCAGCAGCAGCTGCTGGATCAGCAGCAGCCGCTGTTTGGCTCCGCACCTGGTGGACGGGTCGGGATCAGCATTGAATGCGGCGTGGGCGGCAATCCGCCCCGGAGATCAGATTGGGAAGGTAGTGCGCTTGACTAGGTTTGTGGGCGCGCCGGTTCGGATACGTAGGGGTGGAGCAATCCGCGGGCTATGAAGGAACAGATGAAGCGCGCGTGCAAGCGCGCGGATCATGCCGGATATTACCAAACACCCACAACAGGCGCGGACAAACGGATACGGACAGGCGCGGGGGGCTCCAAGTAGGGCGCGGTGCAAGGACCGCGTCATGAGAAGGACAAACCGGATGGATGGAACAGCGTACGGACGACGGGGGGAGTTTGGTACGGAGGAGGTGGGGAGAGGAGGCTAGGGTTTCTGTTTTGTGATTGTTTTCTGTTTCTTTGTCATACTGTCATTTGCGCATGTACTTAGGTTAGGTTTGAGGGGGAGGACTTATCCTCAGTCCCAACTCCGGGTTGGAGGAGGGGATGGATGCAGAGGAGGAAGAATCACATCACATCATCGGATTGGATCACTCATCTCACCAGGAGATTAAAGGAACTCATACAGGATACACATCTGGGTGGAAAGTTCTTAGGATTGAAGGATTGGCGATTTCTCTCTCTCTCTCTCTACTTTCCTTTATCTCTTTATCTCCTTATTTCTATTTCTCATTTAAGTGCGACTTTGGACATCCTCATCTCCTTTCAAACGCAGGGAACCGTTAACTTCCAAACCTTGGGACAATTATAGGGGGATAACCTTTTATTCTTTCCACAATATAGATGCAAACTAACAAAAAGTGCGTGACCGGAGATGGAAGTCCAAGGCTGTTGATGGGCCAGGGAAGGAGATTGGATCTTGTAATGGATGGCCAACCAATATGGAGTTAACTGCAAAGTTTGAAAGTATATACTGAGTTGGTCACCAAGATTGGAAGGTCAACGCAAGCCAGAGGAAGTAAGCGGATTGCACCATTGATGTTGTGCTTTATTTGTGTCATGCTTATAGACTGAGGTAGATGGTAATGAGGAGAGGATATGTCAAAGTGATGAAGACAATAATCCCTAAGTGCAAGGGGTGACAGTGGACATGGAAAACCAACATAGTGAGAGGTTACCCATGAATAAATATGGCTATGGGTGATGGAAAAGAAAGGGAATGGAAACACTTAACAAAGGAGATGAATTTGAGGTTAGGCTGTATTTGAGTTGAAGTTGATATGGGTTGATCTCACCAGTTAGAGACAGATCAGATTGAGGGTTCAAGAGATGGTTGAATGGAGGTTGAGAGTGATTGGATTGGTCTGAGGTTTTGAAATTGAGTTGATTGAATAGAGAAAGATACAAAAAAGAAAGTCAGAAGCAAAAGAATAAGATACAAGGACCAGTTATGCCAGGTGATGATGAACTGGAACAGCCAGATCAGAACAACAGTGGAATTTGAGGCTTGAGTAGCTTCAATTGAAGCATTCACAATGGTGGAGGCCCCCTGGGGGAACCATCAGGCAACTTCCCTTGTGAGAAATGTCACTTTTTGTCAGAAATGTCACTTCTGGCTTTACAGATTACCCTCACATTTGATTCAACACTGCAGAATTGGAGCAATTCATCTTGCAATATAAAGTGATTTAAGAATCTGAAGGTGTGTTGGATTTGGAAAAGGCACGCCTTTTCTTTCTGTTCATCATGGACAAGGAGAAGCGTTGGGATTTGGAAGGAATAGAAGGCTATAGGAACCTTTACTGGCCAATGCTGAAGGGGGAAATATTGGTAAGGTGGGGAAAATGCAAACCATGGGTTCAGGAGAGCGCCTTTGAGAGGGTGGCTTGGGGGGCAAGCATGCATGGCAGGGTCTGGTTTCAAGCAGGATTAATGGATTATGTGGTGGCTTGCACCCCAAACATGGTCCCACTCCCGGGAGCTGTCCCTTGGGCTAGAGAACTAGCAGTCTTGGCAAGGGACCTCAAGATCTTTATGAGCTGGATGTCACAGCTCCGTTGCAGTTTAACACCTAACCCAGAGGAGGTTTTTCAGCCGTCTAGATCACCAGTGCCCCAGGAGTGCATTTATGGTGGCAATAATGGCTTTTGGCATACAGAAATCAAGAAACTGGCGGAGGATTCAACCTGCATGGGGTTGGTTTTTCCGGTGGAGACAGGATATGCGTCCCTGGCGCATAAACAGACCTCAACAGAATTGTGTCAACCTACCACCATGAAGCAAGCGCAAATGCAGGGACAGGAAGTAGAATTAACGGCGCAAAGGTTACTTGGTGTTGTCACAAGGTCTGTGTCATGGCAGCCGCAGTGGGCGGCCAAGGCAGGGGCACGTCATGCGGTGAAGAAGGAAGTGGAGGATATTGCGCGTGGCTTGGGAACCAATGGGCAGTGGATTGGTCTTTCAAAGAAGGAGGAAGCAGCGGATATTGGATGTGGTTTTGGAACTAATGGGAGGAAAGGTCTTGCAGAGAGGAAGGGGGTGGTGGTTATTGTGCAAGGGGGGACAGGAAACGGGATTCTGGAGTTGGTGGTGGTGGAAGGGATGGTTCAGGGGTCAGAGGATGGCAAACAAAGTTGGGCCTGTTTGGCTTCAAGGATTATGCATGTGGTGTGGAAGGGAGTGGAGCGTTTGGAGTGCGTAGAAGATGGATCAACGGAAAATTTTTTGCAATTGCAGCTAGCAAGGGATTTTGAATTTGCACAATGGACACGCGGGAAGGAGCTTCAGGAGCGGAATGGGGAGGGATTGGACGTCAATAGTTTGGTTGGGAAAGGAGAGTATTGGGGTGCGTGGGTTTTGGTGGGGGACATGTTCTGATGGCAGTTTGGGACAAGAATCCGCAAACTTGACCTGCATGGGATTGGATGAAGCCGTGAAAGTCTTTTCTTCCAATGGGGTGGAAGGTTGCAACCCGCTGGGGACAGAAGCCATGTTGGGGGGGGAGCTAGTGCAGATGGCAGTTTGGTGAGGATGAGGGGGAATGCAGGTGTGGTGCAATTCCAGGTATGTATATGCAAGGACAAGCCCCACGGCAAATTGAAGGCGGAATGAGGAGTGGAAGGTGCAAAAAGGCGTGTTGCAAAAAAAAAACTTCTCTTTCCTTTTCTTGTCTGGGTTTTTTTCTCTGTTTCTCTTTACCTGTTTCTTTCTCTATGGACAGTTTTAATGGTTACAGATGGGTATGGTTGGAGTGTGCGCAGTATAAGTTTGCTTTGTTGAGGGAGTTCTCTAGCCAGTTCACAGCTGGAATGAATAGGCACCCCAGAATGTTTGTTTCCCTTATTGTCTCTCTCTCTCTCTCTGGTGGTTGTGCATGCACGCTGGCGGCTTGTTGTTTGTTTTATTTTATAGGAAAGGTACAGGGAACTGTGTTGCAGTTCTTCTGGGGAGGTCCAGGTACCTTCCTGTAAACTCTGGTCAACACGGTGTGGTGACCAATCCGGGACACCATGGAAAAAAAAAAAAAAAAAAATATTTTTTTTTGGTTGTGCCCCTATGGGTACCTTTGTTTCCCCCCATCAGACTGCACCTCTCAGACTTCTTCCCAACAATCATCCTACCAGGACTAACTTGATCACCTCCTCAACTAATCCTTTTACTCAGAAACTTTTGAGAGGGACCAGACTCGGTAACTCGATCCGTAAGGCTGGTCATAGTCTCAGTCCTCGATCAATCTCAAACTCTCGTTCCCAACAATCCAGTCGTCTATTCTCCCCAAAATCTTTCACTCAATCATCCTGTCAAACCGATCTACATTCACCCGCTTCACCCGCCCTACTCTGCTCTATTCCCATGACACCCACCTCCCCGATTTGCAATCACATCAACCCTGATCATTCGGATCCTATCTCATCCCCTCCGGTCAATAGTCCCTTTGTCGTCCAAGAGATCAAACACCCTGATCTCCCTACAATCCCCACCAATTCTTCCTCATCATCCTCATCATCCCCCTCATTCGTCTCACCTCAATCTCAACTCGATTCATCCCATCCATTGGCTTGATCACCGACCGTACCTACCCTCTCATCCTTCAACCCTCCTCTACCTCCTCCTCGCCCATCATCCAATCTGACCGACGACCACAAGCGACCGCTTGCGGCCGTCGGAACCTTCACCCCGTTGTCGCCGCTGATTGGGCGACGACAGCCGTTGTTGACACCCGCGACTGCTGTCGCGGGTGTCCATCTGGTTGCCCGCGGTCATTCTTGACGCGGGTGACATTTCTTTTTTTTTCCCTCTCATGTTATTTTTTTGTTTTTTTTTTATGTTTTCATTTTCCGCACCTATTTGTAGTATCACTTGTACATAGTATACAGGGCCTCATGTCTATAAAAGGAGGGGCTCTCCCCTGCCTTTTGGCCCAGCATCCCAGCAATCTAGGAGACCATCATCAAAGCAATTTATCCGTGGGCATCCTTCCCCACTTATCTGAGCAATTTATCCGGGTATATCCATGATTGCCCCTTGATCCTTTGAGCCTCCATACTCAAACTCTGTCCCTTGTGACCTTGATCCTTATCACCAACCAATAGCCTTGCTGGTTGAAGAAGAATTCCTGTCTGAATTCTTGGGTGTGTTATACCACTCTGATCCCTTTTTCCGACCATACTGGTCTTGATCTCTCCTTGATCATCTTTCTGGAGCCAATCACGTTTGATTGAAGAGGTTTTATTAAGCTTAAAACCTGGAGTTTTATACCTCCCTTCTTCTTTAAGGTTGAATTTTGCCACGCTATTCTTGAGTCCCTTGAGAAGTGTTGGGATATTCTTGCTCAAATTTGTTATTTATTTGCTTCTAGAGCTTCATAAACAAATTGCTTTTGTTTTGTTCAGCCTCCCACAGTTATCTGGTACCCTTCAAGCGCTTAATTGCGGAGAGTTGGGCAGGTTCATTGAGAACCTGGAGGTTGGTTGGGATTGAGTTGATCTTTCCTAATCAGCTGCTGACGACCAGAGTTATTAGCTTGTGGGCGTTGTTACTTACAACTGCCTTGTTCTATTGAACTCTGAACAAACCTTGACTTATTTGTTCAAGTCTTTACCTGCACCATCTTGCCTCAGATAGTGTTGTTTCCATCGCTACCAACAACTCTTATCCTCTTCCCTTACTTTGATTTCTCATCCATAAGGTTCTGGACCTTGATTCCGGTTACATTTAAATATTATTGTAACTCCTAGGAGGGCAGCCTAAACAGCTCCTTTCCCCTCCACAGAACTGCCACGGCTTAGCACCATTTGGAGTCTTACATTTGGTCCCCCGGGCCGGGATCGAACCAGCAACCTTGGGATTTACAGTCCCAAGACATTTAAAATCAACCTTGAAATCCAATCTTTTTTTTTCTTTTTTTTTTTCTCTCTTCTCAAATCTTATCCGTGGAGGCAACTTATCCTAGAAGTAAGTCCTCCCAATTTGTGCACCGCTTGGGCAAGATACTTGTTGTTTTTGGCAAAACCCTACTCTTGCCACACTCGTGAGCCACTTTGGAAATCTGCTCTTTGGATCCCCTAGGAACTCTTTTATTTGATATGGCATCTTCCGCTACTCCAACCACCCCTGTCCAACCTAAGATGGTAAAGATCAAACCTCAGAACAAGAACTTAGGCTTCAACGGTACAAATGTTGAGCGATTCTTGGACTCCTACAAAATGGCTGCTGAAGTGGATGGAGCTAGTGAATTTGATATGGCGTATCAGTTGCAATTCTTTATCTCCTCTGATGAAGTTATGGAGGTAATTGAGTCTTTCGAGGGATTTGAATCCCATAACTGGACGCTTCTCAGGGAGGCTATGTTGGCATACTGGGGTAAAATAGATGTGGCTAGGTTTACTCTGCAGGATTTGGATGCTCTGGTTTCTCAGTGGATCTCCAATGGTGGTATTTCTTCAGCCTCTGACTATCAGATTTTTAGGAAGTCTTGGGATCCCATTCAAAACTATCTTATCCAAAACAATCACATTGACACAGTGGACAAAATTCAAGCAAAGTTCTTCCAATCTTTTTCGTTGGCTGTGCAGGAAAGGATTAAAGAAGAACTGGTCAAATCTGGATCCATGATTACCACCAGGGATAATTGATTCAAGCTCCCTGTTTTTCTAACCCTTAGGAGTACTGTGGATAAAGTCATGAAAGGTCAAACGGCTCTTACCTTTGAAAAGCCTAGAACTACTGAACCGGTCCATGCTCCTTCTTTTGAAGAGTCAAACGATATTATGATTAAAATGGAGGCAGATCGTAGGCCTAAAGCAGATCCTAATTCCTATCGAGAACCTACTACTATGGATGAAATCACCAAGTTACTTAGAACCTTTGAGAACAAAATAGATCAAAAGATTTCTTCGCTAGCTACTCCTAAAACTCCTTCTTCTGTCCCCAAATCAACTCTGGTCTGTTACTACTGTCATAGGGAAGGCCATGGAACCGGACGATGCCAAGAACTTCAGAAGGACCTAAAGGAAAAGTTGGTAGAGCAGAGGGGGAACAATTACTTCCTCCCTAATGGTGCCCTAATCCCTTTTGACTCATCTCGTCCTATCCGACATGTGGTGGCCTCTTACCAGCCATCACCTCCTGTGAAAGCATCTCTTGCTTCCTTTGAATTTTGATCATCCTGTGGTACCCTCCAACCTTGGTATCCTCCAGCTATTTCTTCCTCTATTCTTGCTGGGACTACTTATCAATCTGATCCAGCCAGGAAACGACATGAGGAACCTAAACCTCATAAGACTCCTTCCTTGCCAACTTCAATCCTTCGAAAACCCGTTAAACGTTGATCATCACTTGAGCCTCCTTCCTCTGATGTAGAAGACATGGAGGTGGAAAAGGAACCACTCATGGAAAGGTTCCCAGATCACCGTGATCCTTCTCCCTCACCTCAACCTTCTAATCCTATCTTAGATTCTGCGTCACCCGAACTTCCTCCTTCCACCCAGCCCAAAGTTTGATTTCAAAGGGGAATCTCCAAGGATCACCCCAATGCTGTGGGGGGAGTATTAAAGAAAATTTCTGATCTCAAAATTCCTGATCTATCTGTGGCTGAACTCCTATCGATCTCTCCATCTGTTGCTGAAGGAATGAAGAAATGGGTCTCTCGTCGACATGTGGAAATTGGCCCTGAAGAACTCAAAGTCTCCTCTGGCACTTTAATGGAGGACTCTGGTGGAAACAGTCCTTCTTTAGACTCCAACCTTTATTCCTGTCCCCTTGGCTTCCTTCCTTGTTATCCTGGTGACTCAGCTAAAACTGTTTCTCCTCTTGTGGATTCTGGATCTCAGCTTAACTTAATCTTGGATGCTATGGCCTGCAAGCTCAAACTTAGTCCTAGGGTCAGCTTCAACTCTGCAGTGTATGGGATAGGAAATCAAGCTTGTGAACTGGTTGGTATTGCTGAAGATGTACCGGTCAGGATTGGTTGAAATATTGTTGGAACCTGCCACTTTTGGATCACTTGTTTGGACAGTCCTATGATCTTGGGACGACCCTTCTTAATGGACTTTGGTGCAACCCTGATGTTTTCTGATCAAGTTGGGGAGAGAATTCTTCTCCCTGATGCTGATGGCAGGAAAATTGAAGTTCCTCTTTGCTCTTTGGATTCTGGTTGTTGGGAAAGAGATTTTCCTGGTCATTCTCCCAAATCATCTTTTAAGGGGAAGCAGAAGGATAACTCTAGTTCCTCTCATTTTTTAGGGGAATAGTTGATCCTACTAATGGTTGTAGTTCTTTTCAGCCTCAGACTGCAACTCAAGGGTCAACTCCCATCCCTCAGGCTTATTTTTCATTCCTTTCATCATTCTCTTCTGAGCTCAAGAATATTAAAAAACAAAAACATATCAAAATAGAAAAATCCAAAAATATTTCTTCTCCATCTCCTTTTCTCTCTGGATCTGTTGTGTCTTCTTTTCCTTCTACTTTTGAGTCTGATCAATCTTCTCTCAGTTCCGGTTTGAATCTCCGCAATGAGTCTAAACTAGATCCTAATTGCAATTCCGTTTTTGGTGATTTTGGTATGAAGGAATATGGTCTTTGGTGGAGGCAGTTTGGGGTACAAGTAAGTCCTCCCAATTGTGCACTGCCAGGGCAATTTTTTACCGTCATTTTCGAAACCCTACCTTGTGCCACACATGTGAGCAACGTATTATCTCCTGGTTCTCCTTTTATGGAAAAGGCACCCTTCAAGGATATTGCAGAACATCGGACTTGGAAGATGTTGGAACTTGGACTCAGCTTTTGTAATCAAGTCTCTCTGGTCAACTCTTGGAGGAAACAAGAACTTCTCTCTTTTGCCACTAAGTATAAACCAGTTGCTAAGAAGATCCAACCAGTCAACCAGCCTATGCCTCTCAACCTCAATCCTCCCCTTATGCGTCCTCCTCTATCTCGCGATCCTTACTGTGGTCTTCCTCAATCTCTTACTGGTCCCTTTGTGCCTAATGGACGGGTCACTGAAGAACGTCTGAAGGTGGTCAACTTTGGTCCAGATGGATGGCTTCTTCCTGATGAGTTAAATTTAATCAAAAATTTCTTATCTCTAAGGGAAAAATCTATTGCTTTCTGTGAAGAAGAGAGAGGTCTCTTGCGGGAAACCTATGGCCTCCCTTATATCATCCCCGTAGTTGAACATGATCCTTGGCAAAAGAAAAAGATCCCTATCCCTGCTGCTAAAGTTGACAAATTCATCAAGTTGGTCCGGGAACAAGTTCGAACTGGCCTGTATGAACAGTCAACTTCTAGTTACTCCAGCCCCGTCTTCTGTGTCCTCAAGAGTAATGGTAAACTTAGAATAGTTCATGATCTTCAACCTCTTAATAAAGTTACTATTAAAGACTCTGGTATCCCTCCTGCTACTGAAGAATTTGTTGAATCCTTTGTGGGAAGAGCTTGCTATGGTCTAGGGGATATTATGGGTGGCTATGACAAACGATCCTTACATCCTATTTCTCGTCCTCTCACTACTTTCAATACTCCTCTTGGTTGATTTCAACTTACTCGATTGCCTCAGGGAGCCACCAACTCGGTTGCAGTCTATCAGGCTCAGATGATGTGGATCCTTCAGGATGAAATCCCTGATCATGCTGGTATCTTTATTGACAATGGAGGAATTAAAGGTCCAGTATCTGACTATGATAATGAGCTCTTACCTTGGCATTCAGGAATTTGTTGTTTTATCTGGGAATATGCTACTACCTTGGAAAGGATTCTGTTTCGAATCAAGGAATCTGGCCTTACTGTCTCTGGATCCAAACTGGCGGCTTGTGTCCCTGCTCTGGAAATTGTTGGTCATGTGGTCTGCAGTGAAGGAAGAAGGATGGCACCAGCCAAAGTCAACAAGATCATCTCTTGGCCTACCCCAATCAATCCAACTGAAGTTAGGGGCTTTCTAGGTGTTGTCACTTATGTTAGAATCTTTATCCCATCTTTATCCAAAATCTGTGCACCCTTGCATTGTCTAACCAGAAAAGATGCTGAATGGGTTTGGACCCAAGAATGTGAATGTGCTTTCCAGCTACTCAAAAGGATAGTTGGTAAAGACATAGTTTTGAAAAAGATCTCTTATGGACCTGGAGCTGGCAAGATCAAGCTGGCTGTCAATTCTAGTTATCAATCTGTTGGGGCCGTCCTTACCCAGGAAGATGAAAATGGTTGGGAACGTCCTGCTCTTTATGAATCTTTTTTGTTTTCCAATGTAGAATCTAGATACTCCCAGCCCAAACTGGAACTCTGTGGTGTGGCTCAAATGATGAAGAAACTTCAAACCGTTCTCTGGGGCCAACATTTCAAATTGCAAGTTGATGCTTGATCCATCATTGAAATGATCAACGCTCCCAGTCTTCCCAATGATCCTATGACTCGTTGGGTGGCCTTTATCCAGCTTTTCTCTTTTGATATTGTTCACAGGCCGGGAAAATCTTTCACCATGCCTGACGGTTTATCTCGACGACCTCTTGGGGACAACAAATCTGATGTTGGAACCAATTTCAATGAAGAGGAACCTTTAATTCAACCTATTTTCTCTTTTTCTTCTCAAAATTATTCTGGCTTTCAACAATGCTTCTGGTTTAAATTAGAGCAGTACCTTTCAACTCTTCAAAAACCTCCTGATCTCTCTGCTAAGGAATTTTGATCTCTTAAACAAAAGTCTTCTAATTTTTTTGTTCAAGGCTCTAGAATTATGAAGAGAGGCAATCCTTGTGCTCTTATTGTTGTTACTATTCCCTCTAAACAAAATTCTATCCTTGAAAGTCTCCATGAAGGCCTTGGTCATCGTGGGGAAACCAAAACTTATCAACGATTATCCAAACAATTCTGGTGGCCATCTTTGAAGAAATCCGTCTCCCAATGGTGCAAGAGTTGTGAAGTTTGTCAAAAACGTGATCTTAGGCGCCCAGCTGAAATTTGTTATCCTACTGGGGAGTCCACTGTCTTTGGAAGGATTGCTATGGATGTGGTTCATATTAAGGCAGGTGGTGCTAAGTACCTCATTGTGGCTAGAGATGATTTTTCCTGATGGGTTGAAGCAAAATTTCTTAAGAACCTTAGCTCTGAATCAGTGGCAGCTTTCCTCTACGAGACCTGGACAATGCGTTATGGCCTGGCTCGATCTTACTCTACTGATGGTGGCTCTGAATTTGGGGGCAAGCTTGCTGAAATGATCCAATCCCTTCCTGGACAACATAGAGTTACTACTCCTTATTATCCTGAAGGCCAAGGCATGGTGGAACAAGGCCATGCCCCTTTGAAGGCTGCACTTGTTAAACTGGCTGGTGAAAGTGGCAAGAATTGTCGCAAATTCCTTCCTCTTGTTCTCTTCTCTGATCAAATCTCAACCAAATGGACTACTGGCTACTCACCTTATGAAATCATCTTTGGTCAAAGAGCAGTCCTTCCTTTGGATCTGGAAATGGAATCTTTCTTGGGTATCTCTTGGGAAGAGGTGTCCTCAACCACTGATCTGTTAGTTGCTAGATCCAAGCAACTGGAGCAAAGTGAGGACGTTTGTGAAGAAGCTTATCAAAAGATGATGGAGTCCAGAGCAAAATCCGTCCAGTATTGGGAGGACAAGCACTCTAATTGAATCAGGGAGCCCTTGAACCCTGGTGACCTAGTTTTAGCTTATAATTGATCTTTGGAGACCCAGTGGGGCAAGCTTTTCTCTAATTGTTGGAATGGCCCTTATCGAGTGGTTCATCAAGTTAGAGGTGGATCTTATGTTTTGGAGGAGCTGGATGGTACTTGGTTGGCCAGAAGTTTCTCTGCTGATTAAGTCAAGAAGTTTCATTGTTGTGGGGGCAACTTATCTCAGAAGTAATTCCTCCCAATTGTGCACCACCAGGGTCATTTGCTGCGTTTTTAGTTGTAAAACTCTACTGTATGCCACATATGTGAGCACCTGGGACGCCCTCCTTCTTCTATTCCTGCCGCTTCTAGGGCTCATTTGGAAGAATCAAGATATTTTCCTCAACTCTTCAATTTCTCTCAAGATCAAGAAATGGCCAATGTTTGCTTCAATTTCTTTGTTCCCTGCCTTTTTTTTTAATCCCTTCAAATTTTAGATGCAGACTAGTGACAGTCTGTAAGTTGGGGAGAGATGTGGTGACCAATCCGGGACACCACGGAAAAAAAAAAAAAAAAAAAAAAAAAAATATTTTTTTTTGGTTGTGCCCCTATGGGTACCTTTGTTTCCCCCCATCAGACTGCACCTCTCAGACTTCTTCCCAACAATCATCCTACCAGGACTAACTCAATCACCTCCTCAACTAATCCTTTGACTCAGAAACTTTTGAGAGGGACCAGACTTGGTAACTCGATCCGTAAGGCTGGTCATAGTCTCAGTCCTTGATTGATCTCAAACTCTCGTTCCCAACAATCCAGTCGTCTATTCTCCCCAAAATCTTTCACTCGATCATCCTGTCAAACCAATCTACATTCACCGGCTTCACCCGCCCTACTCTGCTCTATTCCCATGACACCCACCTCCCCAATTTGCGATCACATTGACCCTGATCATTTGGATCCTATCTCATCCCCTCCGGTCAATAGTCCCTTCGTCGTCCAAGAGATCAAACACCCTGATCTCCCTACGATCCCCACCACTTCTTCCTCATCATCCTCATCATCCCCCTCATTCGTCTCACCTCAATCTCAACTCCATTCATCCCATCCATTGGCTCAATCACCAACCGTACCTACCCTCTCATCCTTCAACCCTCCTCTACCTCCTCCTCGCCCATCATCCGATCCGACCAACAACCGCGAGCAACCGCTTGCGGCCGTCGGAACCTTCACCCCGTTGTCGCCGCCGATCGGGCAACGACAGCCGTTGTCGACACCCGCGACTGCTGTCGCGGGTGTCCATCTGGTTGCCCGCGGTCATTCTTGACGCAGGTGACATTTCTTTTTTTTTCCCTCTCATGTTATTTTTTTGTTTTTTTTTTATGTTTTCATTTTCCGCACCTATTTGTAGTATCACTTGTACATAGTATACAGGGCCTCATGTCTATAAAAGGAGGGGCTCTCCCCTGCCTTTTGGCCCAGCATCCCAGCAATCTAGGAGACCATCATCAAAGCAATTTATCCGTGGGCATCCTTCCCCACTTATCTGAGCAATTTATCCGGGTATATCCATGATTGCCCCTTGATCCTTTGAGCCTCCATACTCAAACTCTGTCCCTTGTGACCTTGATCCTTATCACCAACCAATAGCCTTGCTGGTTGAAGAAGAATTCCTGTCTGAATTCTTGGGTGTGTTATACCACTCTGATCCCTTTTTCCGACCATACTGGTCTTGATCTCTCCTTGATCATCTTTCTGGAGCCAATCACGTTTGATTGAAGAGGTTTTATTAAGCTTAAAACCTGGAGTGTTATACCTCCCTTCTTCTTTAAGGTTGAATTTTGCCACGCTATTCTTGAGTCCCTTGAGAAGTGTTGGGATATTCTTGCTCAAATTAGTTATTGATTTGCTTCTAGAGCTTCATAAACAAATTGCTTTTGTTTTGTTCAGCCTCCCACAGTTATCTGGTACCCTTCAAGCGCTTAATTGCGGAGAGTTGGGCAGATTCATTGAGAACCTGGAGGTTGATTGGGATTGATTTGATCTTTCCTAATCAGCTGCTGACGACCAGAGTTATTAGCTTGTGGGTGTTGTTACTTACAACTGCCTTGTTCTATTGAACTCTGAACAAACCTCGAATTATTTGTTCAAGTCTTTACCTGCACCATCTTGCCTCAGATAGTGTTGTTTCCATCGCTACCAACAACTCTTATCCTCTCCCCTTACTTTGATTTCTCATCCATAAGGTTCTGGACCTTGATTCCGGTTACATTTAAATATTATTGTAACTCCTAGGAGGGCAGCCTAAACAGCACCTTTCCCCTCCACAGAACTGCCACGGCTTAGCACCGTTTGGAGTCTTACAACGGGTCTTGTGCACTGTCATGGACTGGGATCTTGATCATTGACATTGTGGTTTCTTTGTCCCTCTCACTCTCATGCTTAGCCTCAAGGCCGCTTGGGGTTTGTGTGCAGAAACTGATTTTTTTTTGCCTTTTTTTTTCTCACTCACTCAAGGCGCAGGGTGGTTCTCATGGTACTACTCAACTTAAGAAGGAATGACTGTGCAGGAACATGTATTTCTTAGGATAAGGAATGGCGCAGATACAAATTGAAGAGCAGAAAAGGGCAAATGGGGGGGAGGGGCAATGTTCCTAAGCCATTTTCATCATTTCCTCCATCTCTGCCTTCAAAGATGCCAGCAGGTCCCGGAACAAAGGCAAAAGCTTGTGTTGGGACTTGGAAGATTGGGCGCCAGGGGTTTTGAGGAAATCCTGTAGAAGTGACATTGACCATTTGGCAAAATAGTCAAAGTTGGCCACCGGGATGGCCATTGTGATTGTAATTTCCAGGATCTCAGGCGGACTTGGTGGAGGAGGCACCAGTGACAATGATGGGGCCTCTGGAGGACCGTTTGGGGGGGTTGGTCAAGGTGGAGGGAATGACTCAATCACAATTGGAGATGGTGGGGTTAGAGGCATGGTTGGTGGGGTAGAGGCCCTCTCCTCCAAGTCCAACAAGTAGCTCAAGTTGGGATCCAAGGCTGGAGAAGGGGAATTTGAGGGAGGCTAAGTGGATGGAGCCAGTGGGTGAGCTGCGTGTTGCCCAAATAACTCCTTGATGGGCAGTTCCCTTGGGCCTTGATTAATCTGGACGCCATTGGCCCAGGACTGAAGAGAGGCCCGGTAAGCCACAAAGTTGGGGAAATCCTCCTTCTGGGGCAGACCAGCATGGAAAAGAGGGGAGGTGGAGTCTTGATCCCCACCTAGAGTTGTTGGGGGAGGAGCGCAGTGAGGAGGGGAACCTGGCAGAGTCCACAAACCCTCCAAGATGGTGTTGTCATCCAACACCACAAACGCATCTTGGTGTTCCCTCTTACACAGCCAAGGGCAAGGGCCGGATTGGGGGGGAGCCCAGGGCATTGCCTTGCTGAGAAAACAGTGGCAATGGCCATGGCAGTAGGAGGTGCACGCCCAACAACCAGGGATGGTAAAGCATTTGTATCCCTTGCGGGTGCAGAAGTCACAGGGGGCCATAGCAAAGGAGGAAGTCTGGCAGTTGGGGAGAGGGGGAGTGGGGGTGGTAGAGGTAGTGGTATGGGGAGTGGGTATGGGTGCACAGGTATGGTCAAAGCAAAAATGGGAAGACCTCTGGGGACAGAACTCAAGTTGGGGGGGGATGTGGTGTTGTTATATAGCCTTGGATTGGGAACCGTGTTGCGGCTGGCACTCTCAGCATTTGGTAGGTCAGGCTCAGCATTTGGGATGCGCGCAGTCTCAGCAGTGGCCACTGTGGACTCAGCAGTTAGCGCCGCATGGCTCAGCATGCCGGGCACAGGTTGGGCTAAATGGGATGTGGTGGGCTGCAACCCACTTGGATGTTATGGACCCAGGAATGCAGCCAGCTTAACCAGGTTTGTGGGGCAGTTACTTTGGGAAGGTAGAGTGGGGCAATAGGGGTTTATAGGAGCAGGGCGGGCGCGCTCAAGCATGGGCCAACATACAGGGACAGGGAATCACGCAGTGCCCCAGGAGAATACAAACAACATGGGGGGCTCCAAGTAGGGCGCGGCAGAGGGCCGCGTCATGAGAAGGACAAACTGGATGTGTGCAATGGAAGGTGGGCTGGAGGGTTTGGAAGTATGGATATGGGTTAGGTTTAGGCTAGGGTTCTGGTTTCTAGGGTTTCTCTCCTATTTGTTGTTGGGTTGTTGTTGCGTTTGTACTTAGGTTAGGGTTGAGAGTGAGGGCATCAAGTCCACACTCTCAGCGCAGGGCTGTGGAGGGAAGAGGAAGAAGGGAGATTTTACAACCATGGAAGCGGGCAGGGAAGGAATAAGATCTTGTTTTACTCTCTTCTCTCTCTCTCTCTCTCTCTCTCTTAAGGGTGCATCCTTATCCTTACAGATGCTAGGACCATTAACTTCCAAACTTAGGGACAACTTGGGGACTACCACTCTCTCTTGTTTCCACAATGGCAAGATTTAAAAATACTATTAAACTTAGTATCAAGAGGAGATTGACTGGGGCTTTGAACTTTAGTATTATAATCAATTCATAATCTTATTGGCAACTCCAATTTTGAGTGGAAGTTCTAAATTGGAGTAGTAACTGTTGTGTGTTACTACTATAAAGGGTGTGAGATTATTGATAAGCAAATCTTCTTTGAGCTTCATTCATTTGAATCCAGGCCCCTTGACTTTTATAAAGGTTTAAGGTGTGGCTTTTTTACGCACAATACCTTTTTATTGTTTAAGTATGTATGCTTTCTTCTACTGTTTTGGTTATTTAAGTCATTAACTGATCAAATTATTGGTTTTGTCTTAATTTTGAAGGTTTAACCATGGACCAGGTAGAGCATTAGAGGTTAAATCCCTGAAAAAACCTCCCCTTTCAAATATGTCCAGAGAAACTCCCCAAGGAACTAAATTTCCAAAAATTAAACAAAACTCAAACCTCCTCCCCCATCTCCTTCCAAATGTTATATTCAACTAAAGAAAGCCAATCATCTAATCCTATTCAAATTTCTGAAGATTTATGTCAACTACAATGCCTGTTTTGGGTCTGGAAAAAAAAACATGTTGGCCTATCTCCATTTTCTAAGGTAAATGGTTATCCCCTGATGGCCAATGAGCCAAAGAATAAAACTAAATTTAGGCTTGATCTATCACCAAAAAAAATGAGGGAGTGGTTCAAGAACTATTTTTCCAAATATAAAAAATACCACTCAATGTCAATATTGACTGGATTTGGTCTCACTGATGCTGATAAATCCAAAGGGATTAAAACGGTGGTTGATAAACTGGGCTTCATCTGTGCCTTTCATGATCAAATCAAAAAAATCTTTGGAAAGAAGGCCAATATCACTCCTTCAAATGATTTTGATGCTCAAAGTTCTGACTACATTGATTCTGAAGAGATGGTATCCAATCTTTAGCCAAGTGACAGGGATAACAAGGAAACCTTGATTGAGGAACCAAGCTTTGTTCAGGAAACCTTGAATTGGCAAGAATATTGTACCAGTGAAATTAGACTGACATCCTGATACATTCTGGCTCCTTTTAATAGAATTTTAATCCTGTGAAATTTTTGTCTTTCATTTTTCCCATTGAGATTGACAAGATATCTTTTTTTTAGACTCCATTTTTCACATTTATTTTTTTTTTACCTGTTCCTTTCCTGGAACAAAAGATTATTTGATTGTTTTTCAAATTTCCTTTTCTATGGAAAAATCAAAGGGTGAGAACAAAGCATTCAAAAATTGGATTCTATAGGAAAACTAGATACAATTTTCCAGGAAATTCCAGTGAAATTTAGTTTCCTCAATGAAGAAATATATGTGAACCACATTTTTCATCCAGGTGAAATTATGGGGAATTTCACTCTTCTACCAAGGTGAATCCAGTTGAATTTGATTCTCCATCAGGATAAAATACTGTTGATTTTAATTTTCCTTCAAGCTGAAATACATTTTATTTTAATTTTTCACAAAGGTGAAGCTTAGAATAATTCCAGTCTACAAAAGTTTGAAATTCAGAGTCCATCTTTCTCTGTACTTGGTGAAAGTTTGGGGACTTTCTAGAGACAACATGGGCCATCAATGGTTTCATAATTTCACTGGTCAGCCAGATCTCCCATTTTTGCCATGGTGCTGGGTGGCTGCCAAGAAGCCATTTGTAACTGAAGAGCAAAAGAAAGGATAAATTACCTTGAATTTTGAACATCTGAGTTGAAACTTTAAATAATAGAAGAAGGTCATTTGCGCTAAATCCAGCTTCAAAATTGGAAACAACTTTCAACAAGTAATGGTCTGGAGAACACCTCAAAAAAAAAAAAAAAAAAAAAGGGGGGGGATTGGCTATGTTGATGCCACTAAATTACTCACTACATGGCGTATGATTTGGTGTGTGAATAATGTAAACCACCATTGATGGTGTATGAACCTGTGCATGCCCAAAATTGGTGTGTTACTCAAAAAAAGAAAAAGAAAATTATTAAAAAAAAAAAAAAAAACTTAGAATCATGTTAGAATAAAATATGGATATGGAAAAAATACTAGTTGATGATATCTACAATACTGTAAGAAAACAGATATAATAAAATGAAGGGGATATGTTTTGTAATTTTTTTTCCCTTGATAGTTGTAAAAATTAAACCTTCTCCTCAAAGAAATCAAAAAGAGATTTGCAAGGACCAACAAAAACTTTCAAGAAAAATAAACAAACCAGGTAATGTACTTTTGTTCAAATTTTTCATTGGTTTTATTGCTAGTTAGAAATTCTTGAAGCTCAAATGAGTTCATGAAGAAAAATTGTAAGATTTCATACCCTAATATGACATGCTCAATTGGTTTCCTTTCTATAAAGTCAAAAGAATTTTCTCAAAAGGATTTAATGCCACAGGTTTTATTCATCGGGCATCTTTTATGTTTGGTCAATTCATCAATATTATCTGTTTATGATTTTATATTTCTTTTTTTTTTTCTGAATTCCTTGGATAAAAAGAACAAATTTGCAATGATTATTAAGGAAAAAATTATAAAAAATATTCCTTTCCTTTTATTATATATGCTTTATTTAAGTATTGTATATGATAATTTTTCAAATGGGGTTTCTTTTTTTGAGTAACACATCAATCTTTGGCATGCACAGGTCCACACACCATCTATGTTGGCATGCACAACTTCACACACCAAATCCTACACCATGTAGTGGTGTTTGGGGGTCCACATACCCACAATGGTGGGATGTGGACCTGTGCAAGCCACCACCATTGGTGTGTGAACCGGTGCACACCAAAAATCGTGGTGCGTGGGGTTCACATGCCAAAACAGGGGCACACCATTAGTAATTTAGTGGCATCAAAATAGCTGCCCCCCCCCCCCCAAAAAAAAAAATTCAAATTTGAATGCTTGACACTCACTTTTAAGAGTGGGAAGTCTTTGATGATGGTATGTGATGCTTTCATTGGTGAAAGTGCCTCCTTTGCTCATTATCATGCCACCAAAATGACAAACCACAAAGGATTTCAATGACATTGTTTATGAAGGTACTCTGGGCCCTTGGATCTCAACATAACAATCCTTTTATATATATATATATATATATATTTTTATCAAAGACAACGTTAACAAACACTGGAAATGCTTCAAAGGGATTAAAAGATTTGTTTGGCCAGCTCAGCTTCCAGACCTCAATCCCATCAAAAACTTGTGGATTTTTTTCTAGAAGAAGAAAAAAAAAATCATATTCAGCAATTATACCAGCCCCAAAGACAATCCCAGAGATGGAAAGGGCGGGATGATCTTCCCCATGAACCTTGTCAAATCAATGCCTAAATGCATCAAAGTGGTCATCGAGGCTAGAGTTTTTTTCTCATCATCCCTTCTTTGTCTCCAGTGTATCTTAAAAAATTTCAACGGCATGTACATACATCCGTTGTTTTTTTTTTTTTTTTTTCAATTTTCGGTTTTGAGTTCCATCATCAACTACCACCTAGGCCAACCTTGCTTTTGATGATTTATTTGTATTCTTTTATTTATCTAATTTTTTTGTTTTTCAAAAAAAAAAAAAAAGAAGAAGAAGAAGAAGAATGTTTGATTTAAATGGTTAGTAGTCTTCAATCCTTCTTTTCAAGTGGGGACAGTTTAGCTTAGCTTAGCTCAGCTCAGCTCTCAGCCTTAAATCTTCTTGACAGTTGTCATCCTCACCAGCTTGTCAGTCTGATCATCAGGCCAAGTTTGACCTCAATCCATTCCCATCCTCATCTTCCTCCACTCAACAACTTCAACTCGTCTCATCTCTCTCATCTCTTACTTTCTACTCGACTGTTTCTTGACTCTTTCCTTCAACCCTCTCCCTCCTCATCCTCATCCTCCTTCAACTTGGCTCCCAACTTCTATAGGAGGCATTCGGCCTCTGCTTCGATCGAGATGCAACCATCTTCCTCATCTTCTCCCTCCTTCCATCATCCTATCAACATCCATCCCCATCATCATCCCAACAAGTTATCCACTGTAACCCCATCTAACCTCGAATTCGCCCATCATCGTCGTCGACTCGATTCGAGTCACAAGCCATCCCTCGACTTCCATCTCTTCCTCTATCAGGCCATTCCCCTCTCGATTCGAAGATCCTTTCAATTCATCATCCTCAACTTCAAATTCATCCTACTCCTCCTCCTGCTCATAGTCCTACTCTACTGGTGGTTCATCGAGACTCACATCCAAATCGCCTTCTACTCTAGATCATCCATCACTCAACTCTTGCCCCCTCATCCTCCTCCACTCTCCTCGAGATGCTTCTCAGCCGAGTTCTTACGTCATCCCTTCGACCTCCGTCCTCACTCCTTCCCCTCCTCCCCCGCCTACAATACCTCCCTCGGTACTTTGGGATTACAACCTAAGGTACTCTCACTCTCCCCAGGTTTCCGTCTACCCCATCATGACGACTGTTATCGATTCGCTTCCACCATACCCTTCAAACCCACCGAGGCCATGATCAGATCCAACTCGCTCGACTTGAACCAGGTCTCCTACTACCATCTCTACTGGCGCTCAGATCTACTCCCGATCTCAGATCGTCAGATCATCACCCTCAAGAGTCTCTTGGCCACCCAAGACTTTCAGTCCACCTCCACCTCGGCCCAACCGACCAGTCAACTCATCCTCTGGACTAACCCCTCCACTCGCTCCTTAGAGAACGACCCGATCCTAGCCCCACTACTCTATCGTTATCGCGATCGGTTGACACTCAAGGTCCTCGATCTCGAATCGTTGACCCACAAGACCCCCTTGGAGGGTCTTCATCTCTTGGATCATATCTTCGATCGAAAGGCCTGGTTGGATGGTGACCTCGTCAGAGTCCTCGTGCTCTGGCACTTTGGTGGTTATTGGATCGATATGGATAACTTGATCCTCAGAGATCTTCAGGTACTCGGTGAACACGAATGGGTAGTCCAATGGGACTGTTATGGTTTGTCGACCAAAAAAACCATCTTCCTCCTCCTCGGCTCGGTTCCGTTGGACTGACTCACTCTCACCCTGTTATTCCTACTTCAGATAAACCTTACGAACCACTGAACGGTCACATGATGCACTTCTTAAAACACTCCCCCTATCTATGCGAGATGATGGAGATGATGTCCAAGCCACCGTGGCCAAGACCGGCTTCGACGGATTGGGGAGGTCAACTCTACCATCGATTGTATCGATCCTTACTATCCTCAGGTGTGACGCCCTTCAAGGTCTTGCCGTACTGTTTGACGGATGGTAGGAGTTGTGATCTCAAGCATAGGATCCCGGATCCCTTCCTACCCTTCCTCCAACCGAGCACGACCGGCAAGACGACGACGACGACGAACGATCCTAAGACCGGCCAAGCGATCGACGACCCTGAATCGGATTGGGATCTTCAACTGACTCAGAAACTTAAGTACCTCTTCAGTATCCATCTCCACAATCAGTGGGAGAAACAATTCCCCAAGGATGGTTGGGTCCATCGACTCTACATTAACCGTTGGGATTCGATCATCAGTTAGAAAACCCCTTTCCATCGCCTAATCTCCCCGCCTCTACCCACCTTGCTTTTTCTAGTCCTCCTATTTTTTTTTTTTTTTTGTGTATCGTTCGTATCTTCCTTTTTTTTTCTGGTTTTCCCTGGTCTAGTCACCATGCCCCAACCCATAGAAAGTCTATCCATAGAAATCCTTATCCTACTCTCTCTCTCACCCCCTCTCATTTTTTTTTCTGGTCTACATCAATGCTTGCCCGCTAGTTCTCGCCTCTATTATGCGATTGTAAAAAAATTAAGATCTCACCTGCGTGTCCATCATCATCCCGACCTCTTCCCCCTCTGCCTTTTTGCTTTTCTTTGCTTTTCTTTTCTTTTTTTTTTTTGCCTTGTTGCAAGAGTTTGATTCAACCCGCCGCCATCCCTTCGAGGCTCTTCTCCCACTCGTTCCATACCGATCTTACACATGTCGTTGGTCTTGGTGCTTGTGGTCGGCGCCTCCAGAATTAGTAGTTGGAAAACACTTGAAGGCACATGAAGAAATATTTCTTGTGATGAATAAATAGGGAGTGACCTTAGTAAATCAAATATCTGACCAAGATAGATCTCAGCTCAAGTGGTGATCTCCTGAGACAATATAGGTCCCCCATCAGATGCTACTTTTTCCGGTAAACAAGTCGAGTGGACCGGTAAACCATGTCCAATTGTCAAGTGACAAAGGACCCATGACAACCCATCAAGGCGCCTATTGAAGTGATTCAAGGCCAGTCATCAATAGGATAAGGCCTTTCAATGGGGGAGTGAAGGCCGCGTGACAAGTGTAGGAAGTCCACAGGACAAGTCAAGCAGCCACTGTGGCTTTTGAACCAAGAAAACAAAAAAAAAAACACCATTGATGGGTGTGGCTGTTTGTGTTAGGGTAGACAAACTTGAATTGATTACAATCATCACAACAAAAGGAAAAAAAAAAATGGAAATTTCTTGGGGAAGATATTGTGTGGTAGATCAAAGATTGGTACCTATGGTGGGAGACCCTCATGGCCAATCCAATTGACCACCAGCCTCTAGATGCTGGTCCACAGGCATGGCCTCATCTTGAAACTAGACCAAGGCCGGTCTTGAAAGTCAACAAACAGCTAGTACACAAGTCCTGATGAACTTGATCCACTTGTTTTTGTGGACTTGCTTACTGGGGAGAAGTGGAGTGTGGGAGAGTAAGCAATGGCAGATCCTATTGTTTCAAAGTTTCCTCTACTTAACAAAAGGATTTTTTTTTTTTTTGAAAAGTAAATAAATAAATAAGAAGAAGAAGAAGAAAGGTGGTTTGGCAACACTACAATGGTGCAATCAATGGGCACCCAGAGCTGATTAACCATTGTGGATGGATTTGGTCAGGATGTCTGTGGTGACATCAGTGGTGACCAGGACTTAGGTTGTTGGACATCCCTATGGACCTCACAGGTTTTGACAGCCCATGAATAATAATAATAATTATCAAACAAATGAGGATTGGTTTTTTTTAAATGGTCATCTTGAGAAAACAAAGCTGATTTGTATCATTACATCAATGACGTGGTGTCCACACAGTCTCCAATCTCAATGCAGTTATTTTATTTTATTTTTTTTTGACAAGTCCAGATTAGGCTTTGGAACCCACAGTCAAGAAAAGGTTGTTTTCTAAACTCCTTCACTCCCAAGAAGAGAAAATTAATATCCCTCAGGATCTTTGGAGGGGTTCACAACTTTTAAAATACAGCCAAAAAAAGGAAGAAAGAAAAAAAAAATGAAACAAAAAAAAAGGAATCTGACATGCCTAGTTTGTGCCCCCCCATTTCTTTTCTTTTCTTTTTTTTTTGATATCTGTGATAACAGAATTAATTAAAACACCAGAGAACCTTAAAGAAATTATTTTTTTTTGGAAGGGTGGGGTCTTGATGCTCCTAAGAAAATGTTCCAAAATCCAAAAATTGAGGTATATTTATATGAACATTCTTGTTGAATTTTTGAACTTGCTTTCCTTCAATCTTATATTTGATTTTATTTCTAAGGATCCCAGAATGTTTTTGGCCTTTGATTTGAACATCAATATAAAAAAAAAAACCCTCCCCAAGGTGCAAGGAGTTAGGTGGAAATGTTGGAAATGGGAAAAAACAGAACTGAATTCAATATCAAAGGTGGTAGCTGCTTTATTTGAATTAAAAAAAAAATTAATTCAATTAATCTTAAATTACAGCAGAAGATTTTTTAACAAGCTCAATTTAATCATCTTTATGCAGTCAATCTGCAAATGTATGGAATTTACTAAGTGAGGAAAAAATTGAAAGGGGGGATTTTTGTGTTTTAATGTAGACTAAAGCCTATTCTATGGGTTAGATAAAACCTGAGAAATGCCTGCTCTGATGTGAAATTAAAGATACTACTAGTAAATTAATTTTAAAACATACAAGGATGATGACTTTTTTTTTTTTGTTTTTTTTTTTTTTGGATTTCAGGTAAAATTCAAGGCAAAAGATGTGGGGAGTAAGGATGACTAGAAAAGGTAATGTAATTCAGGTAAAAATTAAAGCAAAAGAAAGAGAGGAAAACAAGAGAAATCATTAGTGTCATTTCATAAGTTATAGAAATCAGATCCTGGCCAGAATTGAAATTTGATGATGCACAAGAAAATCAAATTCCAAATTAATTTTTCAAAGATGAACATAAATGAAGTGAATTAAATACAGGCTGAAAAGAGGAATTTTGAGTAACCAGACTCAAAGTTCATGGTGGATGATTCCAGGAATTGAAAGGGATTCAAATAGTTATTTCAAACGATCCCTTGCTTTTTATTCTTGAATTTTTAGTAGAAATTCAAAGATTCTTTTTAGCATGCCTTCTTGATTAGGTATTGAATTTTTGGATCTGAGAGTGGATACTGATTTGACTGGGTTAGATGTCAAATTTAGTTCTCCAGACAATCAAAAACTCAGGTTTGAACCACAAAATTTACCACAAAACTTTTCATGAATGGATTGAATTGATTTAAATATCAAAATTGGATTTTTTGTAGAATCCAATTTAAAGGAAATCATAGATGCATATAATTGAATAATAAATCAACTTCTATTTTATGCCAGGTAATTTGGTTATTTCTTTGAGGGGGGGGGGGGGTGAAAAAAAAACTTTATCCAAAGATATGATTTCTTACGAGTAAATGTTTAATTCAAATCTTTGATTGATCTGATCTAGATAATTCCAAAGTTAACCTAACTTTGGTGTTGGTCAAGGGTCAGAATGAAAACTGAAGGAAACTAAAAATTTGAAATATTACAAGATTACTAGATTATTGCCCCCAAGTTTGTGGACTGCCCAGTGAAAAATCTTGACTGAAGTAGATGCATGGCCTGCATCCAGTTTGGGGCTAAGATTGCAGAGAACAACACTGGCTACTGAGTGTTTTTTGAAGGAGGTTGATGTTTGTATTTTTCAACCTTTGAAACATCAATATTTTTATACTTATAGATAAGAACAATCAGGAGGAATTTTGGAATTTCCTGTGGCTGTGGGGGGAGGTTTGATTAAGATTCAGATAGATTAGAGGAATCTGCTTGATAAAAAAAACACCCACTTGTAAACTTAAATTTGTTTCAGCAAGCAGAAAGCCCATGGCTTTTGAATTCAACCCAGAGGGAAGGTAAGCTCATCAAAGAAAATTGATCATCGTGTCTTTTTCATCCATCAAAACTTTCAAGCCAGTCAACCTTCATGAAATTGTATTTCTTGAAAATAAAGTTAGAAATCTAGTGAATCTGTGATCTGCTTTCATTTCTGACTCCAATATTCTTACAAGGACACAGCTTGCTGTTCAAAACTCACAGTTTGCATCACCTGGCACAAATTGACAACTGGTTAAAACAGACTAAGCACGTATAATTGATTCTTAATACATGTCTAGTAAAATCAATCTGGTTTTTGTATTTTGTAATATATCTTGAAATTTTTCAAGATCCTATCAATAGTTTTCCTTCCCCTTCCCCCCTTTTTCCATTTTTTTTTCCCACTTTTACCCCCTTTTCTTCCCACCTTTTTTTTTTCTTTATCCTTTTATTCCCACCTTGTTACCCTTTTCTTTTTTATTTTCTTTCCATTTTCTGCCCCATTTTCTACCCCTTTCTTCCCCTCCTTTCTTGGCTTTTTTTTTTTTTTCTTTTCTGATTTTTTCTGCTTTTTTGTCTTTTTGTTCCCCTTTTATCCCCTGTTTCTTGTGGGTTTCCTTTCCTTTTGGACTTTTTTCTTAGATCTTTCCTATTTTTCTTTCCTTCTTTCATTATTTCCCCCCTTTAACCCCCTTTTTTTCACATCCCCCTTTATCATCTTTTTCATACCCTTTCCTCCCCTTTCCCCCCTTTCCCCCCTTTCCCCCCTTTCCCCCCTTTCCCCCCTTTCCCCCCTTTCCCCCCTTTCCCCCCTTTCCCCCCTTTCCCCCCTTTCCCCCCTTTCCCCCCTTTCCCCCCTTTCCCCCCTTTCCCCCCTTTCCCCCCTTTCCCCCCTTTACCCCTTTTTTCCCTTTATGCATTATTTTCTCACACCTCTATTCCTGAAACTTACATGGTTTTTACATTGCACAGATGTAATCCTCTTATGCTAACACCCTTAAGCCCATGCTGTTTTTAAATATTTTAATATATGGACTTTTTTATGAAGCAGTTTTTGAGATAAGTTTCTCAAACCCCAAAAAAGTAGGCATGATAATGGTTGAAAGGTATTGAACCCCTTGAATATTCCTTCCAAAATTCAAAAAATAACAAAACAAGGGCTTCTTTCGCTGCAGTTTTGACCCTTATTTTTGAGGTTTTCTCTCCAATAATTTTGTATGTTTGATGTGATAGGGTGTTTCCCAATATATGAAAGAGATTGAAAAATATCTTTTGAGACTTTTACTATTTGTTTTTTCCTCTCAAAAAACTACTAAAGGTAAAAGTATTCATCAAAAAAGACATTGTTTGTAAGAAGTTCTTTAACCTGTTTCTGTTGGTGTTTTGTTCATTTTGATTTTAAATTCCTGGAGAGAGAATTCAGAGAAATTATAAATTATTATGGAGAATTTTTTGAGGGGATTGAACCCCTAAAACTACACCTCAAAACCAAAAAATTGACATGATGAAGGGATGTTTGGAGATGTTTATCAACTATTTTCAAGACCCTTCTTCATCAATATTTTTAAATTTTGGGGGAACCGGCTGATATAGATATTTTCAGGATCCCTAAAAATATGTTTGTATCAATTTTTGGAGCATTTGTAACCCTTCAAAAATCTAGCCTCAAAATAACCCCTTTCTGGGTTTTGTCCACATTTTTGACTTATTTTTCATGAATAATCTCATATAAAATGTAGTTTTTGAAAGATTTTGTGCTCTCTCATCATCTCTTGGAGTTCTCAAATCCTCTCCTCAACTACCACATCACCTGTAAAATCCACTCATCAACCAACACCTCTCCACAACCAATCAACACCACTTATCACCCCACTCATCACCACCCACTTGAGCCCACTCAACAAAACTCAACACCACTCAAAAACACTGAAACAAACACCACTCAAAAACACTGAAAAAAACATCACTCAATATACTGAAAACTTCTGAACACTACTCAAGACCACCCATCACCCTCACCACACATCAAAAAAACTTACACAAATCTTCAATCCCACTATATACATTTTCATCAATTAAACTATTTCATGAAAGCCTCAAACACATCACTCCTCATCAGAATTTTTTGAATTTATTAAAATTCTCAAACCATCTCATTATGAAATGAATAAAATTCAATCATATTATAAATCTAAAGAAAAAAATCAAAAACCTTTTCATTACAAAAGTCAAGTCTCCAATCCTATTTCTTCATCCAAAATTCCCCCCCTCTCCCTCCAATTTACATCTGAATTATAAAAATCTGAAAAAAACATCCACCCAATTTAAGGAACTTTTTCTCCTGTTTCAACAGCTCCTTCCCCCACTTCATTGATTGGGACCCCTGAGTGTATCCCATTGGCTCCCCCTCCTGAATTTCCATACAATCAAAAGGAGGAGCTTGCTGATGATATACAAAATTGGGCTAAAAACCCTGGATATTCAATTTCCGCCAGAGTTTCAAATTGAAAAGGGAAAAGACACACATACCAATTTGAAAAATTTGTGAAATTAAAAACCCTTTTAGATTCAAAAAATTTTTGACTGAACCCAGCTTGGATTAACAAAAGCTTTTCACCACCAGAAAAACAAACTTTCTGTTTCAAATGTTGAGTAGTTATTACAAAAAAATGGGAGTTTGGCAAGTCAAAATTAAATTCCCTGATTGCAATAATCCTATATCACATGAAACATCAACCCATAAAGTTCATTAAATAATTCAGGGGCCTCAAAAATTTAATTTAAATTCTTTAACTAAAGCAGGAGTTCATGTCACAACTGCCCCTGGTGTGAAAGGGGTGGAAGGTACTGGCACTACTGCTCACAGAACTCAGGATAGAGCAGATTGTATTGCAAGGGATGAGGGATGAATTAAGGACAAGTTTTATGAAGAGATTAGATGAATCCAAGAGTAAGAACCCAAAGGAGACTGTTTGACTGAATCCTATAAGAGTAACACCAGATGAGAAGGTGAGATGAGTAAGGGTAGGCTGGTTGGCTTTCTTGTGCTGAGATGAAACCTATTGGAAGGGACTAACCAATAAGAAGTAGTATACTAATTCCTTGGGGGAATTAGTCCACGAGGAGAGGAGAGGCAAGTATATGAGAGACTGAGAGGAGGCCTTGAGGAGGCAGTGAATGATTCTGGGGCTGAGATTCCCCATAGAATTACATGTTGACCTGGTGGGCTGGAGGCAGTTGCTTGACAGGTTGGGTGATGGGCCTGTCCAGGAAGGTGTGGCATTTACTGAACTGGAAGTATGTTTTTCCAGCCAGGAATATACACTATGGCTATACTGTATTTAATATGTATTTACTTTTCATACCAGAAGGAGATATGGAGGATGCAACAAGCCATGGAGAGAGAGAGAGAGCCTGGTATATTTCCTGAGACCTGCAGGAGGTTCAGGGAAATACTTCAGGAGGTGCAGCTGGTAGAGCCAGGGATAGAGGTTGAATTTACTGAGGGTTGAGAGGGACTGAGGAGACTGAGTACAAATTCAAGTTGTGGTTATGACATTTCCACAGTTAACATCTTAAGTACTCTCATTCAATTAACTTCTGACCCTATTCATACAAATCTCAGAACCATGGACAAAAATAGAACCAAAATATATACAGATCTTACAGAGCAAAAACAATCAATTGAATTCTTGATATAATAATTGAGAAAATGAAATTTTAATTATAGAATCAAAAATATAACTGAACAGATTGACTCATACTCCTTTCTTGCCCTGAAACCATTGAATTGGCAAAAATCTTCCCCACTTTTTTGATTTTGGACTGCACATATAAAACCAACAAATTTAAAATGCCTCTCCTTAACCTTCTAGCGGTCAGTAATTTTTTAAGAACCCTTTATGTTGGTTTCTTTTTTATCTCACAAGAAAGGAAATAAAACTACCATTGTGCTGTTATTCAAATTTCAGACACCTTAGACCATCAAGAACCCAAACTCATAGTCACTGAAAAGGAGAAAGACCTGATTAATTCAATTGAATCCATTTTTATTTCCTTTTATCATTTACTTTCTCTTTGGCACATATCCAATGAAATTCACAAATATTTCAGGAAAAATTACAAATCTCAGGAAGAATGGAAAGTTTTCTTAAAAAAAATGGAAATTCTAGTCTAATACAAATCTGAAAATGCTTACCAGGAGCATTTCACTCAAATATCTCTGGTCTGGAATACCCCCACTGATGATTAACTCTTGGAAAACTGGGTTCTCCTCAAGAATTTTTTTTCTTATTTTAACCAAAAACACTTCCAGTTTGAGAAGATCCGCACCTCCAGAATTGAAGGATTACATGCTAATGTTGAAATATTAATCAGTAAATCCTTGAGCTCCTCCCAACTTTTTTCCAAAATTTAAAATTCCATCTCAATCCAAATACATGAAAGGGAAATTGAAACTTCACAGTAAAATTAGAAGCATTTTATTGGATTTCAATAATGTGTGGATGACTTAAGTGGAAAAATCAACCACTATGCCCTCAATTAATTCATATATTCTCCATATCCTCTGAAAAAAGAAACAAATTTCATCAATTGAAATTATAATTCATGCATGGGAAGGCCTTGGATCCACCAGTTAAATGTTACAAGGATAAAAAAAGGAATCATTTCAACTTGAAGACTTCCATCCTCAATGGACCCTGAAAACTGCTATTTTAGTATTTACTTTTCATATTTTTCCTTGATTATTGAAGATATACTAATTTGTTCACTTAACTCCCTATCCCCCTATTCCCCCCTCCCCCCCCTCCTTAAAAAAAAAGTTGATAGTTATTCAACAGGCACTTCAAGATACAAATTTTCATCAATAAAATTCCAATGCCCTGAATCAAAGTGTTTATATCAATGAAATCTTGGAAAGATTCCAGAAATTGGAAGGTTTGGGAAAAAAATAATTAACTGGATGAAAGAAAAAGGCTTCTGGGTAGGAGTTACTAACCTGTTCAAATTCAAGAACCCAAGTCCAAGAAATACAGTATAATTAGAGGAAGGTCCAAAGGAGCTCTCAAAAAACCAAATACAATTTCTAAATATTCAACCAAAAAGGATCATTCATAATTTTAATTTTTACAGCCACCAATGAAGAGAGGAAGGCCAAGGAAGAATATTTTGCAAGCTCATATGGTTAGTGAGAAAATTTTCAATCAAATAAGTTCTTTCTTTATATTTATAGTTTTTTTTGTATACCTATCCAGGCTTTGAGAAAAAGGAAGGAGAAAAGGGAAATGGAAATGGAAAATAAAGTAGTAATCAGAGGAAGATTTAAAGTTATTCAAATTGAAACTCATCTCTATTTGAATAACTGAACATTGAATCTGATGTTTTTTTATAGGTTTTTCAAACCACAAAAAAAATCATTATTTGACTGAAGATGAAATTTTTGGAGAGGAAGCTCTTTTAAAAGAAACATTAATTTGAAAAAGGGTGATGTTAAATTCACGGCTCCAACCGTGTGGTAGTTGTTTAGGGTCCTACACGGCTCAAATGAGCCGTGGGGCCCCAAGAAAACTACAAAGGGCCATTTCAAACACGCGCAACCCCCAGGGGGTTGTGCAGGAGCCATGTAACTCCCGGAAGTTGTTCCAGAATTTTGGGCACCCCCTGGACCACACTTGGGTTGTGTCAACCCAAATTTGGGATTAATGCATACTTTGTGGGACTGTTGTTCCACACCTAGCAATCCCAAAGAGACATTAAAGTGAAACCAAAGTTAAATTAAAGTGAAAACTCAAATCATAAATCATATAAAAACCTGCAAACAATTCTTTCTCAACTCAAAAGTGAGCAAACTTTGTTTGATCAATTGAAAGTTGGATTGAATACTGAAGTATACCATTGCATTTTTTTGCATGGGAACAGTTGCAAGCCCTCCTTCTTCTGACATGGCTGCGTGGAAGGTCTACATTGATAGTGCCATCAACAAAGCTTTGGAAAAAGAAAAATGGATTTGGGTAATGAAACATTGGAAGCCCCAATTGCATCCTCATCAAGGGTGAAAATTGAGGAACAAAATGATTCACAAATGGACATGACCACTGGTGGTGAGTAACATTTTATGTTACTGGTCTTTGCTGTATTTAATTTGATTGAAACTGATAGAGTGCATGCCATCAATATAAATATGTAACTATGGCAGATCCACTTGACCCACCTCCCTTGAGGGCTTTTCCTGCTAGGGAAGAGGCACAAAACTATTTTCAAACATGGGCAATGAAGCATGTTTACGCTTTAACAGTTTTCAACTCAAAGCATGACCAATATGTGGATTTAGCCTGTGATAGACATGGTTCCAATTCAGGAAATCTTCTTACCAAACGGTCTAGACAAACTCACACAAGGAAGGTTGGGTGCAAGTTTTTAATCCATGCAAGTAGCACAAAGGCAGACCTCTTGTGGCGCCTCTCCTAAAAAGAAACTCAAAATAACCATCAACCATCTGAACATCACTCTGTGCATCCTCAACTGAGGAGAATCTTGGGGGTGGTCTTAGAAAATCTAGTAGAAGGCATGAATGATGGGCTCAATACTTTACAACTGACAATAAAATTGATCAAGATTGATTGGGGGATTATGTTGATTACCAAACAATCTATAACACTAAGCGGAAGGTCACACTTGCAGAACTAACGGGAAAAAGTGTTATGGAGGTACTATATGAACAGCTTGAAGAAACAAGTTGGATTCACCGGTCAAAGTTCAGTCAAGAGGGTCACTTGGAGGCCCTGTACTTAGCTTATCAAGAGGAATCAAAGCTTTCAAAAAAATTCCATCATATTGCTATTTTGGATTGTACTTATAAAACAAATAATTACAAAACCCAATTATTGCATGTTGTAGGAATGACAGAAAATTGGAAAACTTTCACAAAAGCTCTTGTTTTTATAACAAAAGAAACGTTTGAGTTCTACAGTTGGTCTTTAAATGCATTAAAGGAGTTGGCTTATGATCCTGAGAGAATTCCAAAAGTCTTTGTGATGGACCGTGAAAAAGCTCTGATTTGTGCAATTGAAATCAGTTTCCCAGAGTCATCAAGAAAATGTTGCACTTGGCACTTGTCTAAAAACATACAAGAAAACTGTAAAGTGCGCTTTGTTAATGATCTTGAAGGATGGAAAAGCTTTATGAATCTGTGGGAAAAGTATGGGGCCTCAAAGACCAAGGAGGAGGCGGAGATCAATGATGCAGAACTCAGAATAGGTCCAAATTACTGCTTCTTATTCTTCCTAGTTTTGGGTTTGGACCTTTTGACTTGTATAGTGTTTCTTGAAAGACTATGAGGTATAGTGTTTCTTGAAAGACTATGAGGATGTACTCAAGTATATGGAAAATAACATTTTCCCTATAAAAGAGATGTTTGTAACAGCGTGGACTTGTACAAACCCAGATTTTGGAAATAAAACAACATCCTGGGTTGAAGGGGCCCATGTGACTCTCAAACAATTCCTTGAAAACTCTTTGGGAAACCTGTTGGATTTTTGGAAAAGCCTTGATGGAAAATTTTTGAATCAAATTAAATCAGTTCATGCATCACTTTATAACTCTAAAATTAAGTTAGGGACAGTTCTTCCACCAGTACTGTTACCATTGGGTTACAAATTGTCTTTAGAGGCAATCCATCTTGTTAGGGAACAATTTGAGAAGTTCAAATGTGATCATGATGGCAAAGTCTGCACCAAGTCATATTTCAAGGCTATGGGTTTGCCCTGTTCCCACCAAATAGGTGACCATCTAGCATTCAGAGGATCCATGGTACCCAAAGATGTTCATCCTTAGTGGAGTTTGGACTATGACCCTTGCAGTTCTTCTTCTGTAAGTTGAAGTTGGATTGTTCAAGTTACTATGTGATTAATGCTTTTTGATTAATGAATCTTAATTCACTAATGGTTGATCCTTTTGAATTTTTCCAGTGCAATGTCAATGAAATGCTAAGCATTACTCAGTTATGTGAAAAAGTCAATGCAATGATCTTGGAATCTCCAGATCATGAGCAAAGAAGCCTATTGAACTATATCATTCAGAAGATTACAAAATATTGATCAAAGCCAAGACTTGAAACTAAAGTTTTACAATCAAGTAGGGGCCGTCCAAAATTGACAGATACGTGGCAAGAACCATCTCAGTTTGAGCTTGTTGAAAAACAAATCAAGGGGGAAAAAAGAACTAGAAGGGCTCCAAACAAGAAAAGACAAAAGATTGTAAGTCTTTTCTTTTGGGATATGTTCATTTTTTTGGTTAAATGAACTTAGTTACTAACTAATGATGAATTGTTAGTCAAAGTTGGCAGAATCTGAATCTGAATTTCATAGTTCAGAGGAAGAGACTGAAAGTGAATCAGGATCACTTAATTTGTAATCAGAATCCTCTTCAGAGGAAGAGAAAATGCAGCAAAGCTCATCCAGAAGCTCATCTTTGGTGAGTTTTCATTTCATTGATCCAATTAAAGAAATGAATACTAAGTTAATTTTAATGATAGGAACCAAACATGAAATACCTCAATCAAATACCCAAGAAATTAAATAAGTTATTGGGTGAGGTTTGGGATCCAATTTGAGATGGGAATTGCGGATTTAGAGTCATTGCTAAATCTCTTGGTTATGAAGAACATGGTTTGTTTAAAGTTAGGAAGGAAATGATTGAAACATTAGAGAAAAGTAAAGCATGCTACATTAAGATGCTTGGTGGTTCAAAGGAGGTTGAAAATATTAAACAAAGACTTGATGTTGAATAAATCAATGAAAAAATTCCCTCCTCAAAATGGCTGGCTAAATTGGACATGGGACAAATCATAGCAGACACATATTCCAAACCTATATGTTTCATTTCATTTGAGTCATGTGATACTTATACTCAAATGAAAAATGGTGTTACTGATCAATCAGATCCAATGTTCATTTCCTTTGTAAACAATAACCACTGGGTTCTATTAGTACTTGAGGGAGAAATGATTCCAATCCCGCCCATTGTAGCAAAACCACATTCCTTGATTTCTAAAAAAGCCTCTGGATGGATTGATCATCTCAAAGATCAACAGAAAATGTATTCTAGATTTTAATAGAATTTGACTTCATTTCATCATTGGGTTTCATATAAATTTTAATTCTAATGCAGCTAACAAGTTATATTAATATAAAGGGTTATCACATTAGGGTGTATCAAAGTTAGCAAACCCGCCATTAGAAAACTGCCATTTTTTTTGACAAAAACCGCCATTTTTAATGGCGGGTTTCTGAAATACACATACTCACTAACTGGTGTATTTCAAAATGGTGTTTTTCATGGAAATGGCGGATTTCAATCATCAAACACGCCATTAAACCCGCCATTTATGCATCATCATCCATCCACCATCCATCACATCAAAAAAACCCATCCACATCAGCAAATCCATACCGGTCCCATATCCATTGCATCACACACATCTCTATTGTTTTTCACATACCTTCACATACCCATCTTCACACAAATTCCATCATCATCTCATCACCCCACATCACTCACCACCTTTCTCAACATGTCCAATCAAACATCCCGCCAGCAAGTTGAAAATGCAAGAAAGCTGACTGAACTTTTGCTACTGTTTGACTCCCATTCAGACTCTGATTCAGACTCCGATTTGGAATCAACTTGGTTAGCTTTGAATTCTCTGTTGGCAAAGCAATACATGGTTCCAAGAATACACACTCTCCATAACCCTATGTATGAAAGGCAAAAGCTTCATCTCATCCCTGACTTAAGCTTCCAGCAACTGTTCCAAACTTTGTTGCCTTCTTTCATGAAACTTTTGGCAATGATTGAAGACCACCACATCTTCCAGAACAATTCTTGCAATCCTCAACGCGATCCAGCCATCCAACTTGCCGTTGCTCTTTGTAGATTGGGGTCAAATGGAAATGGAGCAGCAATCCATCGATTGGAAAATCTATTCTCAGTCAGTTACGGAAGCATTGACTTATACACCAAAAGAGTCATGATTGCTATCCTATCTTTCCGTTGCTCGGTCCTTTCATGGCCAACCAAAGAAGAACGCAAGGAGATATCTCAAGTAATGGAGACAGAAGGCTTTCCTGGTTGCATTGGTTTTGTTGATGGAACCACCATCCCCTTGAGTCAAAAACCCAACCTAGATGGCAACCACTATTTTGATTGTAAAAAAAGGCAATTGATTCATTTCTTTTCCAATTGCTATGATAAAACTTTGGATCACACACTGACCAAATATGTTCCATCTCTTTGTTTAGATACTCCGTGGCACTACAACTTGTTTGCAATAACAACAAGAAGTTCATCTCCCTCCATGCTGGCCTTCCAGGTTCTTGTCATGATTCATATGTTTTCAATTGGATGCGGATTGCCCAACAACCAGAGATCTACTTTGACCAAGATCAATACCTTCTGGCCAATTCGTCTTATGCTAGTGGGAAATATGTAGTTCCAGCATACCGGAATTTTTTGTCCAATGATCAAGGAAAAACCAATTTTAACTATCATCTTGCCCAATCACAAGTTTGGATTGAGCATGCCATAGGAATTCTGAAAGGAAGATGGGCCAGCTTACGGGAGATGCAAAACCAGCTCCAATGTTCCAAAGATATGAGGTTCCTCATCAACTGGATTATCACTTGTGTAATCCTTCACAACCTTTTGGCCGACATCAAAGATGAATGGGACAAAATATTCCAAGATGATATTCCTGATCCACCTCAAGTCATCCCTGTCTCATCTGGTGCCTCATCTTCTTCTATGAGAGAGCAGATTCTTCCTCTCACACTTGCTCGCTTTGATGAGTAATTTTTGATTTTGAAATTGGTAAAAATTCCCTTCACCGTATTTTTTTGGTTTTGGTTGTTCACCCAAGATTCATAGGCTGAGTTTTTTTTTTTATTTTTTTTTAGTGGACTTGAATCCAAAAACACCTCCACCTCACCTCAAACCCTGCCACTCACCAAATGCCACCCCCCTCCCCCTCACCACTCAACCCCTTCAACCTCACCCCACTCACTCACCGGTCAAACCCTGCCTCCTCCTCACCAAACCACCTCACTCATCACCACCACCTTACTCACCACCACCACCTCATCTCACCTCACTCACTGAATCCCCTCCTCCTAATCCTGGTAAGCCCCCTCCAACCTCTTCCTTCTCCTTCCCCTCACCAGTTGCTGATCCTTTGATCATTCAACCTTTAGTCCCCCCCTGGATCCACCCCACTCACTCACCGGTCAAACCCTGCCTCCTCCTCACCAAACCACCTCACTCATCACCACCACCTCATCTCACCTCACTCACTGAATCCCCTCCTCCTAATCCCGGTAAGCCCCCTCCACGCTCTTCCTCTTCCTTCCCCTCACCAGTTGCTGATCCTTTGATCATTCAACCTGTAGTCCCCCCCTGGATCCCTTGGTCAATCCCTCAAGGTCAATCCCTCAAGGTAAGCCCCTCCCTTCCTCCAATTTCTCCTCTCATTGATTGGTCAATCAATTCGCAATCAATTGGCCATTGATTGCTCGATTGATTGGCAATTGATTGCCCAATCAATTGCAAATTGATTGCCAATTGATTTCCCAATTGATTCGCAATCAATTGCTTGATTGATTGCCGATTGATTGCCCAATCAATTCGCAATCAATTGTGCGATTGATTGCTTGATCAATTTGCAATCGATTGGCAATTGATTGGCCAATTGTTTGGGCCAATCGATGCAGGGTTTTTGTAGGGTACAGGAACTGACTTCCCCATTGTTTTTTTTTTTTTTTTTTTTTTTTTTTTTTTTTTTTTTTTTTTTTTTTTTAGGTTTTCGAGCTCGGCCAGAACACATTCTCTCAAGTCTTACTCCAACCAAGCTACGTCCTGGGACAGTCTGGTTTGCCTAGTATGATGCCGGCTATGGCTCCTCATCATTACCACTCCTCCCCATCTAATTCTATTCTTTTGATATCTATCAATTCCTTCACTGGCCACCAAACTCAAAATGTTATACATCCATCCAAATTTCACCTTGATCCTCACCTCCGGTGCAGCAAGTGCCTGGGAGGGAGAAAGATGGAAGGAGATGGTATGAAAAACATAAAGAGAGGTGGCAAGCAGAGGAATCGTTGATTTTCATCTCTTTTTTATTTTTTTAATCCCACCGTTTCCATAATGAGAACGTTGCTGACATTTTTTTTTTTATTTGTTTTACCGGTCTTTTCGTTTGTCCAACCCCTTTTTTGATATTGATTCCTTCAATGCCTACCAAACTCAAAATGTTATACATCCATTCAAATTTCACCTTGATCCTCACCTTGGGTGCAGCAAGTGCCTGGGAGGGAGAAAGATGGAAGGAGATGGTATGAAAAACATAAAGAGAGGTGGCAAGCAGAGGAATCGTAGAAAAAGGAGGGCTCAAATGAGGGATTCAGAAATTTCTTTGGAAGTGAATGACGACTTGATCAAGGAAAAGTTTGCCTGGTCTAGACGAAAGCTATGCCCTTTGGATCTGTACCCTGCTATCATGGCTGAAAAGAAAAACAACCCTCGAAAACCCACCCAGGAAGAATTTAAGCAAGCAAAACAGACAATTGGGGCTTTCCACTTCTTCCACCATGGAAAAGTTATTGTTCTCAACCAATCTGATCACCATGCTCTTGTTGCCGTCATTGAATTTGTGCCTTTGGATCAACTATCTGAGCAAGATAAGAAAGATATCAACTTTGTGACAACATTCCTTCATGGTTCAAAAAAATTTGTCAACCCGGTTGGTCCCTCAAGATCTTGGGGTGGAAAAATGTGGGCGATTGGTTGGCAAAAATCGATGAACCCTTTGGAGTTATTCGGACGTTATGTGAAGAAATCATCCATTAGATCTTCTCCTCAAGAGTACGCTGTCCTCAACTTGAATGCCAAAAAAGTATCCCAAATTTTAGGACAAATGTTTTGTAATTTGGCCAAACTTGCCTTTGAATCAAACTGTGATACCATGAAGGACAGCAACATCCCCTCTTTATCTTTGTTGGAATTTGGTTCCAAGCCTACACCTTTTGATTGCTCCCCACACCTCACTTTCACCTTGGATTCTTTTTACAATTCTCCTCATATTGACAAAGGCAACATCTCTGGCTATTCCTTTTTACTTGTGGTCCCAACCAAAAAATCAAATGGTCGACTTATTGAAGATACGGATGAATATCAAGTTTTGGACGGTCAATTTGTTTTTCCTGACCTTGGCTTTGGAATTGATTTCAAGCAAAAAGGTATAGTCAAAATGGTTTGGGCGGCTAACAAGTACAAGCACTGTACCTTTCCAGCTGTGGACACAGCAACCCATACCAGAATGGCCATGTCACTCCAAATTAATAAAAAAAATCAGAGCACTTGTAGGGACATGAAAAACGGCCAAATTTACTCTAGAGAAAAAAATATCAATAAAAACAAAAAAGATTTGTATATTGGTGGGGTTAAGAATGCTCTCAAACGTTGTTGTAGTAAAAAATAATTTGTTTTTCTTTCATCCATGCAAATATATTTACAAGCCCAGCATTTGAGTAATCTGCTGTATTTCTTCTACCAATCTACCACTGCCAATGCAAGCCAAAGCTACTGATACCTTATCCTTTTTTCGTTTGCCCGTTGTTCCCTCTCCTTTTCCAGTTGCACTTGCTGCCGATCCTTCTCCTTTTCCTTATTTTGAAACTCTAGCTCAGCTTGTTTCAAACTCCACTCAGCATCCAATTTTTGTTGATTAGCCAAAGTCTTGGCTTGCTGCTTTTTACCATCCATGGCCAGTTGGCAATCCCACTTTTTCTTTTCAAACTGAAGTTTATCTGATTCAATTTGTGATTCCACTGTTTTTTGGAGGGGAATGGCAATGAGCATGATTTTGAAAGCAAGGATATTGAATCAATCAACTTACATGAATCTTGCTTCTCCATGATTTCTTCAAAGCCCGAAAAACTGGAAGTGTTTCTCCTCTTTTGATGACTTTTGGGGTTGACATTGATGAATTGGAGGCCTTTTGCTTACCCTTGGCAGAGGAGGTTTGAGTCTGAAAGTCCTCACTAGTATTTGAAGGCAATGTGGGAGGCCCCATTGGCTTGAGTTTTTGGCCAATCAAAAATGGATGAGCCTGTTTTTTTACAATGTAAATCAGTCAGGAGCGACCAGACAGAATCAAAAACAATTTAGTTCCTTACTTGAGCCAATGTTGATGGCAACGGTGATCCAGGAATAACATCCTCCTCATTGGGCAAGTTCTCCAGTTGTTCTGCCCCAGGAAGAGAGCAATCAAAAGAAGGAAGTGAGGGGTCCAAGGTCGGGATTGACTGATCAATCAATACCAAAGTAGAAGTGATTGGAGCCGATTTTGTTTGAATATCCTCCTCGTTATCAGATGGGGGCCACTCCAAGGCCAAGGTTTGATCAAGGTCCCCGTTTGTAGGCTGAGCATCCCCAGCCAAGTCCTCGGCATCAACGGAATTGGATTGTTGGGCATCAAAAGCAGCTAGGGGGGTGATGTTGGCCTTCTTTCCAAAGATTTCATCCATTTGAATATGAAAAGGACAAATGGAGTCCAACTTATCAACCACCGAGTTGATTCCTTTGGCTTTGTCCAAGTCGGTGATACCAAAGCCAGTGGAGATAGACATGGAGTGGGCCTTTTTGTACTTGGCTCGATAGTTTTTGAACCGCTCCCTCATCTGTTTGGATGACAGATCCAGCCTACCTTTTGTTTTGTTCTTGAGTTCATTAGCCATCAGGAGATAACCATTGACCTTAGAGGATTGAGGTTGGCCAACACGTGTTTCGTTGTCGGATCCAAAGCAGGCATTGTAGTTGGAGGGAATTTTCAGCCAGTTTACCAGAATGATTTGATCAGCTCTCTTGAGCTGACTTGAGCCCTTGGAAGCTGATGGGGGAGGATTGTTTGTTGTGGAGTTCCTTGGCGATGTTCTCTTGGGTGTGTTGGAATTGTGGGGGGAGGTTCGCTGAGGGGCCATTTGAAAGAGTTTGGGCTACGCAAGTGATGAGAGCGATAAAGTGATGAGAGTGGTGAAGTTTTGAGAGCGATAAAGTGGATGAGAGTGATCAAGTGATGAGAGCGGTTAAGTGATGAGAGTGATGAAGTTTTGAGAGCGATAAAGTGGATGAGAGTGATCAAGTGATGAGAGCGGTTAAGTGATGAGAGTGATGAAGTTTTAAGAGCGATGAAGTTTTGAGAGCGATGAAGTGGATGAGAGTGATCAAGTGATGAGAGCGATAAAGTGATGAGAGTGGTCAATCAATTTTATGATGAGGGTGGGGGTAAAAAATTTTCCAATGAGGTCGGAGGTAGAAGGAGGTGGGAAGACAGGGGTGTATGATGCGGACAGGTGGTGGAAGCATTTAAATACTTTATTTGAAAAAACCCACTTATTTCAGGTTAACTTTGACACGTCTGATCTGAAATAAGTGGGTTTTTTTGATTTTTAATGGCGGGTTTGAAATGGCGGATTTGGGTTGAAACCCGCCATTAAAAAATGGCGGGTTTGTTTAACTTTGATACCCCCTATTTTGAACATCATTATGTTGAGTGATTTGAGTTAACATCATTATACTGAGTGTTTTGAATTAGAGTTTAATGGTAATTCAGTTCAACTTGTGGTGGGCTGATTCCATCACAAGCTTAACTTTTGTTAAGCTTGGGATGGGATCAGCTTAAAACAAGTTGAACTTGTATTTTTTGGTGTTTTTACTTTAGGGCCTGTCAAACGACTTGTATTTTTTTGGGCACTTTTACTTTAGGGCTGGTCAAAAGACTTCTTTAATTTTTAGGCCCTTTTACTTTAGGGCTAGTCAAGTTGAAATTACTTTAGGGCTTGTCAAGTTACTTGTCTTTTTTTTGGTGTCTTTACTTTAGGGCTTGTCAAGTTAATTGTCTTTTTTTTTGTGTTTTTAGTTTAGGGCTAGTCCAGTTACTTGTGTTTTGTTGGGTCTTTTTAATTTAGGGCTATTCCATTTGATAGTACCTTTTTTTTTGTTTTTGTTTTTTTTTATTTATTTATTTATTTTTAACCAAAAAATGAACATTCTTTGATTTTTTGGTTGATTTCTGTTTTTTTGGAAGGTTTATTTAGTTTAATGGTTGTTTTAGTACCCTTTCATTCATTTTCCTTTTTTTTTGGCTCACCGCGGTCTGGTGCCGTGTGGGATTCCACACGACTACAATTGAGCTGTGTACAACTCCACATGGCTTGAATGTAGTTGTGTGGAAGTCCACACGGCGGCAGACCAGGCTGGGTGGGCCGTGGGGGCTTGTACACGGCCCAATTTAAACCGTGTGCATGGCTCAATGAGCCGTGAATTTAACATTACCCTTTGAAAAAAATTAATTTTTTTTTAAATAGGGCATATCAAAGCATTTCAAATCCACCATTAAAAATAAAAAAAACCTATTATTTCACATCAGACGTGTCAAAGTTACCTGAAAATAAATGATTTTTTCCAATAAAGTATATAAAGGCCTTCAACAGCTCAACCATGTGTAATTCCACATCATAACCCCTAGTTTCATCCTCCAACCTTATTGGAACACTTCATCACTCTCATTGCTTAATTTCTATCCTCATTGTTTAATTTCTATCCTCATTGCTTCATTTCTATCCTCATCACTTCATCAATCTCATTTCTTCATTGCTATGCTCATCACTTCATCACTCTCATTGCTTCATTGCTATCCTCATCACTTCATCACTCTCATTGTTTCATTTCTATCCTCATCAATTCATCACTCTCATTGCTTCATCTCTATCCTCATCACTTCATCAATCTCATTGATTCATTGCTATCCTCATCACTTCATCACTCTCATTGCTTCATTGCTATCCTCATCACTTCATCACTCTCATTGCTTCATTGCTATCCTCATCACTTCATCACTCTCACCTTGCTTTATCACTGTCATCACTTTATTGCTTTCATCACATCCATCCTCTCATTGCTTCAATGCTTCATAACTTCATCCCCCCTTTCATCACATCCTAACTGTCATTGCTTTATTGCTTCATCACTTCATCCCACTTACTATTTTTAAATGGCCCCTCAGCAACACTCCCACTGCAAGTCCACTCAACCAAAGCAAACATCCCCCAGGAACTCAACATCCAACAATCCTCCCCCATCAGCTTCCAAAGGCTCAATTCAGCTCAAGAGGGCTGATCACATCATCCTGGTAAACTGGCTCAAAATTCTGTCCAACTACAATGCTTGCTTTGGATCCAACAATGAAACACAAGTTGGCCAACCTCCATCCTCTAAGGTTAATGGTTATCTCCTGATGGCCAATGAACTCAACAATAAAAAAATAGGTAGGCTGGATCTGTAATCCAAACAGATGAGGGAGTGATTCAAGAACTATTGAAACAAGTACAAAAAATCCCACTCAATGTCAATCTCCACCAGCTTTCTTATCACCAACTCCAATAAAGCCAAGGGAATCAACTTGGTGGTTGATAAGTTGGACTCCATTTGTCCTTTTTATGTTCAAATGGATGAAATCTTTGGAAAGAAGGCCAATATCACCCCTTTAGCCACTTTTGATGCCCAACAATCAGATTCAGTTGATTCTGAGGACCTGGCTGTCAATGCTTGGCCTAGAAATGATGATCCTTATGAAACCTATGAGTGGACCCAACCTGATGTGAAGGAGGATATTTGAAATAACAGAATCAGCTCCAATCACGTCTACATCAGCATTGATCAACAGTTCAAACCCTCCCTTGGGCCCCTCACTTCCTTCTTTGGATTGCTATCTTCCTGGGGTGGAAGAACTTAATGACTTGGCCAACAAGGAGCAAGTTATTCCTGTATCACCACCATTGGAATCATCTGCTCAAGTAAGGAACCAAGATCTTTTCTCTTCCTTCTGGTTAATCCTGACTGATTTATATTGTAAAAAAACAGGCTCATCTGTTCCTGAATGCCCAAATACTCAAGCCAATGGGGTCTCCCACATCCCCTTCAAATGAGAGAAACAATGTTCCCACACAAACCTCCTCTGCAAAGGGAAAGAAAAAGGCCTCCAATTCCATCAACCTCAACCCTAATAGCTGTCAAAAGTGGAGAAAAACTTCAAATTTTTCTGGCTTTGAGGATATCATGTAGAAGCAAGATTCAAGTAAGTTCATTGATTGATTGTACTTGCTTTCAAAATAAAGCTCATTCCTATTCCCCTCCAAAAGACAGTGAAATCACAAATAGAATCCAAAAAACTTCAATTTGAAATGGAGAAGTGGGATCTTCAACTCGCTATGGATTGTCAAAAGTGGAAAGATGAGAGTTTGGCTCATCAACAAAAGTTGGATTCTGAGTGCCTCATGATCCAATCAATCTTGAACATATACTTTTCCAGAGCTGAAGAAATGGAACAGTTTGATCTTCTGTTTGGCCTGTTCCAAATCTTTAGGGGTGGGTTTTTGAATTTTCTTGACAATGGACGGATAAAGGTTCAAGGGACGTAGTTTGTGTGAAGACCAAACAAACTTTTCATTAATTTTTTCCTCAGTCACTTCCAATGCAATTTCAGAATCCCGCGTTTGAGCCCTTCTTCCTGGCAAGCTCTTTTCTTCCCACTTCTCTGTATGTTTTTCAAACTATCTCCTTCCATCTTTTTCCCTCCCAAAATTACACTTTGATTGGGGTGAAGATCAAGATGGAAATCCATTAGTTGTAACATTTTGAGTTTGGTGGGTGAAGAATGGGCTGTCATGAAAGGGTGGTCAAAGCAGTGGAATTTCCAATTGAATTTCATTGACTCAAAAAAAAAGCAAAAAAAAACAGATATTAGTTGAGTATAAACCACTTAGATGATCAACAAACATAGAAAATAACAAAACAATACCAGCAATGCTCCTACCAAAAAACAAAAAAATGAAAAAAATGAAAAAAACAATCATCAGTCCAGTATAAACCACTTAGATGATCAACCAACATAGAAAATAACAAGAAAATTACCGGTAATCTCTGACCAAAAAAAAAGAACATCCGTCAACTTCTAAAGAACTGGGAGGAGGAGGAGGAGCTGAAGGGGGGGGATGTCACCGGTTGGTCAATTGGCAAGCTATTGAGGGAAGTCACCGCTTGATTGATTGGCAAGCCATCAAAAGTTGAACGGGGAACGGGAACATAACATGTGAACTAGTTTCTGCACAGCGCATTCCCAACTCTAATCATCTGTGCAGTGTGAGATTGGGTTTTCATGCAATTGTCAAACCTAACGTAATTGTACTTAAAATGAACTTGTGCTGCTACGCTAGCTCTTCTCTAATTGCATTTTTCTCCCAAATTATCACTCCCATTTTGCATCACCTGTCTGTCTCAATTTCTTCTCCATCAGGTTTGTCTCAACGGTGTGTGTTGTGTCAATTGAACGCATCCTTACGGAGTGGTTCTTATCAGGTATGATACATAACTGAAGTAATGACATGATTTTGTTGTTCTCCCCAATTCTCACTCCTGTTTTGCATCACCTGCCTGTCTCAATTTATTCTCCATTAGGTTTTTCTCAATGGTGTGTGTTGTGTCAATTGAACGCATCCTTACAGAGTGGTTCTTATCAGGTATGATACATAACTGAAGTAATGACATGATTGCATTGTTCTCCCAAATTCTCACTCCCATTTTGGATCACCTGCCTGTCTCAATTTCTTCTCCATCAGGTTTGTCTCAATGGTGTGTGTTGTGTAAATTGAACACATCCTTACGGAGTGGTTCTTATCAGGTTTGTCTCAACAGTGTGTGTTGTGTTGATTGAACACATCCTTATGGAGTGGTTCTTATCAGGTTATGAGCCCAGAGCCGCTGTACTGCATCCTCTCCTAGAACACACTATGTCTGAATTGCACAAGAATCTACCAATCCTGGTTTGACCAATTATGCTGAGTGGAAGCTCCAAGTCCAAGAATACATCATGGAGCGCAGACTGGCCGAGTTCATTGACAAGCCAGTTACTCCACCAACGGACTCGCAAGAAGCCAAGCTGGTTATCTCCAAAAAGAATCAGAAAGCAGGCATACTGTTGAGACACATGGGACAATCTAATGTTTCCCAGCTTGTTACCAAACAAAACAACTGTGATCCCTTCCTCCTGTGGAAGGCACTTAATAACTACTACAAATCTGACTCAATAGGGAACCAAGTCTGAGTGTATCAAGACTTTCTGTCCATCACCTTCAATGGAAAAAATATCAATGACTTCCTTACCTCACTGGCAATGCATCTAAAGTCAATGGAGTTGGTGGCAATGAAGATTGGTATTCCTACTGAGTTTCACCTGCACAAGCATTTCTTGGTGGAATTTTTAATAAGTAAATTCCCAAAGTTGTTGGAGAATCTGAAGGACAAGCTCCTAGAAAGGCAACCCCTTACAGTGGATCAGGTCAAGCTCTGTCTTGAGAAAAAACAACAAGACGCATTGTCTACAACAACACTGGCAATGAAGTAGGAAGCAATTAGAATGAATGAGCAATATGGGAACCAACACAATCCAACTGGACTTCCCCCCTCCAGCAAGGAAAATACTAACCTCAAGAACACTGTGGCAGTCTTTTATGGACGCAAGTTGGAATGGGCTGCGCGCTCATCAATGGGTGCGGATTTGCTGCAGCAAGCCGTGCTGCAGGCTCAGCAGCAGTCAAATCAGGCTTGGCATCTGGAGACGCAGGGCGGATTGGATTGGATTGGACGGATTGCGCATTGCAAGACGCGCAGATGTACCTCAGATATCTGGAATGGAACATTTGGAAGATGCAGACATGCGCGGGGGGCTCCAAGTTGGGCGTGGCGCAAGGGCTGCGTCATGAGAAGGACAAACCAGGTGGATGTAATTGCAGGCGGGCAATACAGATGGGATATGGGATATGTATCATGGGATGGGGATGGAAAGATAGAGTTTGGGCTAGGTTTCTGTACTCAGGGGTTGTACTTCATTATTCTGGTTTACTTGCGGTTGAACTTAGGTTAGGGTTGAGGGGAAGGCTACTTAAACTGCACCCTCAACCCGGATGGCATGGGATGATGGAGGGGATCATCACATGAGGTTGGAAGGCTCTTTACACTCATCTCTCTTATTCTCTATCTCTCATTCATAGGGTGAACAGTTGTACTCAGGGTTTACAGACGCAAGGGATCATTAAATTCCAAACTTGGGAACCATTAGAAGGAGAATTCCTCTTCTGATTTCCACAACACCAAGCGGAAGAATAAGAAGAAGAAAGCAGCCAACCAGGCAGTCCAAGAAAAGGCTACTGGCAACTCTTCTTCTGACTCCAGACTATGGTGCATCACTCAAGTCTTTTTGGTTAACCAGTCCATCAATCTTGTCTATCTCAATAGTGCGGCATCAAAACATATGTTTGCTGAAAAGTCAGCCTTTGTTACGTATTGTGCCAAGGGTACCTCCATTGAAATGGCCAATGGTAAATCTATAGCCTGTGAAGGAAAGGGTTCAGTCAACATCATGTCAGCACCTGGCCCTTCAATCAAGTTCAATTTCCTCCACGTGCCCAGGCTTTTTGGAACCCTCATCATCCTTTGACGTCTCTTTTGCAAGGGATAAAACCTCTATCAAAACTCCAACAACACATTCCATGTAGCAAATGACAAGCACATCCTCTTTCAGGGGTGGTTTCAGAATGATTTTTTTGTGATAGACTGCAAGGTGACGCAAGGTGCATCTCTCAAGGTTAGCCAGGAAAACCTAGCAACTCTCACTGATGTCACCCTTCAACAAAACAGAGCCGGCCACCCCAGAAATGAATTGTTAAAGCACATTTTTGGGGTGGATCATAGCAACTTTGTCTGCAAGTCATGTTTGCTGTCAAAATCAACCAGACTGCCTTTTCAATCATCTATTCCCAAACAAACTCAGCCGCTCAATTTTGTACATATGGATCTAAGTGGACAAATATCCCCTCCTGCCAAAGGAGGGGGTGAATACTACTTAAAGATCACATATGCATTCACGTTGTACAAGTTTGTTTACATTCTGCAATAAAAATCTCAGGCATTTTCCTACTTCAAAGAATTTTTTGTGCTAGCTACAACTCACCATGCACTCAAGTTTAGGAATGTAGTGACTGATCGGGGGGGGTAGAATTAAAATCTAAGGTGTTCAAAGAATTCTTAGCAACAAATGGAGTAAACGTACACATTTTGGCCCCCTATACACCCCAACAGAACCCTGTGGCCAAGAGAGGAAATCAAACCACCTCAGAAAAGGCAAGAGAACTTTTGAAGGAGGCAATGTTACCAAAAAAGCTATGGGAAGAGGCAGTTCTGACTGTGGTCTTCTATGAGAATATCACTCCTACCATAAAGAATGAGTGGAAGTCCACACACAAAATCTGGTTTGGGATCCCGTTTGATTACTTGTGTCTTTGAGTGTTTGGCTGAAAGTTCTATGTAAATGTGATGAAGGCCCATTGGGATTCCAAGTTTTCTGAAACCGCTAAGAAAGGCATCTTGCTAGGGTACCAACTTTGTATGAAGAACTGGTAATTAATGCTGGAATAGGTTAAGATCAAATACTTGCATGATTTCCAATTTGATGACTCAGTGTTCCCAGGTGTCAGTCAAGGGGTTAAATATTATCTTTTTGTTCTTTTCCTTGAGGATACAGATTAAAACAAGAGAACTGATCCCATAGGTAGTGACCTTGAGTTTGCTGATGGGACAAGAGGCAAAGATGTAGATGCCATTGCAGATGAGCCAGCTGATTACACAACCACCCCTCCAGCAACTCCATCATCTGATGGTGGTGTACACTCCACTCCTCAAAGCCAAGGACCACATCCACCAAAACCAGGGTATGATCTTGTTCTTCAGCTGGTCAACCAGCCGGCTCCCAGAGACATCAACCTCAACATGGGACCTCATCAAATTTTCTTGGTTAAACATAGGGCCCACATCTCCCTGGAAGAATCAGAGGCCACATCCTTTGCGGCAGCGGCTCTTCAGTCTACCCCTCAAGAGTTTGTTCAAGGAGATGACACACCAAAAAAATTCAACCAGGCTTGGAAGTTGCAAGACTGGATGGAGTGGCTACAGGCTATCAAGGTGGAGTTAGAGGCTATGGAGCTTCTGGTTGTCTTGGAACCAGTAAAGATCCCAAATTGTGTGCGGCTTCTGGAAACGGTCTGGGTGTTCAAGAAAAAGATTGATGCACATGGTAATCTCACCAAGTACAAGGCAAGGCTGTGTGCAGCAGGCAATTGCCAGGAGGAAGGAATTGACTATAACAAGACTTATTCTCCTACTGGAAGGCAAACAACTCTCAAGACTTTGCTTTCTCTGGCGTACAACAACTCATGGGATGTCCATCAAATGGATGTAAAAATGCTTTTCTCAACGGAGTCTTGGATGAGGAGATCTATGTTTGAATTCCACAGGAAATGAAAGTTCCTCCAGGCCATTGTCTGAAACTAAAAAAATCCATTCATGGTCTGAAGCAGGGACCCCAGGTATGGGATGCCTCCCTTAAGACCTTCTTCACCAAGATCAACTTCCAACCTTCCCCCGCAGATCCTTGCTTGTTTGTGTCTTGTCATCAAGACTGGCCATGCTGGGTGCACGTTTATGTTGACAATCTAATCATCATCAGTCTGGACGTTCTACGCTTCAAAGGGCTCATTGCTCAAGAGTATCTCATGGAAGAACTTGTTCCCATAAAATCTCTTCTTGGGTTTAACATCCAAAGAAATCATGAAAGTCTCACTCTTTCCCAGTCTGCCTATTCTTAGAAAATATTGAAAGAATATGGTATGGCAGATGCCTCTCCTGCTTCTATGCCATTTGTCCCTGGTATCCAACTGGAAAAAGCCTCCAACAAGGAGCAAGCTGCCTTCTCTGCACTTGGAATTAACTATCATTGGGTTGTAGGACTCCTGATGTACTTGTCCATCTCCACTTGTCCGGACATTTCTTTTGCGTTCTCTCAACTCTCCCAACATCTAGACTTGCCTGGGATTCCCCACTGGAATGCGTGTTGTCATCTGCTTTGTTACATCAAGGGACCTCTTCACCTGGGGCTCACTTTCTCAAAGGGAGATTGTTTCCTAAGGGTTTACTGCAATGCCAATTATGCAAACTGTGTGGAAATGAGAAGTTTCTATTCCGTGTATGCTGTGCTGCTTGGCTCAGGGATAGTCTTGTGGAGATCAGAAAATCAATCCACAGTCTAAACCTCAACCACCAAAGCTGAGTATAAGGCGCTCTATCAGGGCATTCAGGAGGCTGTGTGGTTCTCCATTCTTCTCTCCTCCTTGTCACTCTCACCAGTGTCTGTGATTTTGGTCTACTGCAACAACCAGGGGGCCATTGTTCTAGCAGGTAATCCCATGTATCAGTGTTGCACCAAGCACTTTGACACTGCTCTTCATTTGATCCACAAAAAGCTGGCCTCAGGGTGTGTTTCTCTGTCTTATGTCTCTACTTCTTCAATGCCTCAAGATGTCCTTACCAAATCTCTTCCACACTCTTGGCACTCCACCTGCTTGGACCTCCTGGGAATTAGAAGCTGTGAATGAGGGGGGGAGTTGAATGGGGAATGGGAACATAAAGTGTGAACTAGTTGCTGGGCAGCGCATTCCCAACTCTAATCATCTGCACAGTGTGAGATTGGGTTTTCATGCAATGGCCAAACCTAAAGTAATTGTACTTAAAGTGAACTTGTGCTCCTACGCTAGCTCTTCTATCATTGTGTTTTTCTCCCAAATTCTCACTCCTGTTTTGCTTCACCTGCCTGTCTCAATTTCTTCTCCATCAGGTTTGTCTCAATGGTGTGTGTTGTGTCAATTGAACGCATCCTTACGGAGTGGTTCTTACCAGGTATGATACATAACTGAAGTAATGACATGATTGTGTTGTTCTCCCAAATTCTCACTCCTGTTTTGCATCACCGGCCTGTCTCAATTTCTTCTCCATCAGTTTTGTCTAAACGGTGTGTGTCATGTTGATTGAAGGCATCCTTATGGAGTGGTTCTTATCGGGTTTGTCTCAACGGTGTTTGTTGTGTCAATTGAATGAATCCTTATGGAGTGGTTCTTATCATTGAACATTTGCTTGCCAATCAAAAAACAAAAAAATCATTACTCATTTATAATCAAGGTAGATGATCAACAAAAAAAATACCAGTCAAAGCTGAACCCCCCCCCCTTCAAAAAAAAAAGTCAGCTTCTTCTGATGAAATGACAAGGAGAAGGAGGAGGAGGGGGGAGCTGACCTGCAATTGATTGCAAATTGATTGTGAATTGATTTCTTGAGAAATGGAAAATCAATCAAGTGATTAAATTGATTAATTGTCAGGTTGTGAGGGAGCCATACTGAGTTCTTTCACAGTTGCAAGATCAATGGTTAAGAAGCGTTGAGAGTTCAGCAAATCAGAGAGGTAGGTGGTGTTTGGGTATGAAGAGGAAGAGGAGGGTGTGAAGGGATGAACAATAGCAAGAGGGGAGGGTTTAAATTGAGGCCAGTTTGGGAGAGATACCTATTGAAAAAAAGGGTCTTGATTCGATTCAATAGCATACTTCTCACAATTTTTGGCTAGGTTGGCACTCTTGATTTTGGCCTGTTTGAGCTTATAGAGTGCACTGTTTGAATCCTTCTCTTGATTTTGACAGAATCATAGTCAAAAATTGATGGCCGTGACGTGATCCTTATTGATTGGCCAGTCCTGAGAATCAAGGATCACTCAAGAGATTGACTTGAGATTGTGAATCAATCAATTGATTCCTAACTTTTGATCATTGAGGGTGGGATTCTGGGTCAGAGGGTTATATTATCAATTGGCCTTGAGCTTCAAACACAAATCTGTGGCATCTTGACTGAAAATTCACCACGCGGCAGAACCAATCTGGCTTGGGGACCATAAGAACTTAACATTGGTGATCCAAGCAACTCAAATGAGCGCAGAGACGTGAGGCCAGGCTTGGTTCAATCAATTGATTGGGATTGGGTTTGATCAAGAACCATCCTGGAGGTTGAGATAGATACCACAAGTGGCCAGATGGGCATGATGGACCACTCAATTGGCCTTGAGCTTCAACCATGACTTGGTGGCATATCTATCAACAATCCACCATGCGGCAGCACCAATATGGCTTGGGGACCATAAAAACTTGAGATTGGTGATCCAAGCAACTCAAACAAGCGCAGAGATGTGAGGACAGGCTTGGTTCAATTGATAGATTGGGATTGGATTTGATGAATCAGGCATGAATACTGGAACTGAGTGGATAGTTGATACAATTGTTTTGAAATCAATGATGATGATGATGAATGATCCTTTTTGAAGTTCATGATATGTATGATGTAATTCTTTCAATTGATTTTGAATTGGTTAACTGATGGTGAGATAAGTGAGTAAAGAGAGGTTGATTAGTTATTTTGAAGCCATTGTCAGTGCTTTGAGTAATTTTGAGGAGATCAATCATTGTAATATTTACACTCAACTTTCAACATGCTACTCCAATGCAAATCATCATCAAATGGAGAGGATAGGATATCCCTTTGTTCAAATGACTTACAAGGTTTACCTAAAATACCTTGGTCTCAGGATGAGTGACTGAGTTGGTCATTGTCAGTGATGAGTGAGATGAAGATTTGATAAGTTTAGGGAATTCAATATTCAACCAAACACTTGGTATGATAAATACTTCAAGCTTGTAGATACAACATGGGATACAAGGGAGGGGAAGAAGGTTTTACAGGTAGTAGAAGAACCTACCTGGATGGGTTTTTTGCATTCAGGATGGTGGATGGATGATAATGGTGGGTTTGATGTTTGAAACCCTCCATTTTCATGAAACCCGCCATTTTGAAATACACCAGTGAGGGGGTATGTTTATTTCAGAAACCTGCCATTAAAAATGGCGGGTTTGGCCAAAAAAAAGGTGTGTTTCTAATGGTGATTTTTCTAACTTTGATACACCCTAATATTAACAAATACCTGATGTTGAGATTTTAAAGAATGTCAGTTTTTTTGATTTCTTTTATGGAATTTGAATTTTCTCATGGGTGTGCTCTTGTTGCTTATTCTTAGAGGCTTGGTAATTTGGTAAAGAATACAATTTTTTCCACATTAGAAAAACCTGAAACACTCCAGAGGATTAAAAAAACCAAAAAAAGATTATGATGGTCATTCAAACTATGGGTCACTTGGGAAACAAAGATTTGTACCCACTTTACCCACAGCAACTGGTTAAATTAATTTGTGAGTATTTATTTCTTCCTTCAATGAAATCTTATTCAATTCCATTAATAAATCCAATTTTTAATAATTTCTAGTTTTCCAAATTATAATACTCATCCTGTGGAATCTTTTATGAAATGTTCATTGATCAAGTTAGTTATCAAATATATACATTTTTCTTGATCCTAAAATCAGTCTTTTTTTGTTGAATCAAATTGAGGATGAGTTCAGAAAGAGCAAAATATATCTTCAGGTCAAGGCACAGCAGGAAATATTGATGCTGAACCTGACTGGGTCTGAATGGCTCTAAGATCATGGTTAGGTTCTGTTTTCAATCAGACCTATTGTCTAGGATAAATTGAAGGATCTCTGTTTGTTTATCTTCTACCTGAAACTGTGTTAAACTTCCTGTTTGGGGATGTTTTTTCTGTCTATCTTCCTTCCTTTTTTAGGGTTGAAGGAGGAGCTAGCAACGGTGTTATGTTTGTTTGATTGAATTGATTTGGTGCTTCCTTTTTTTGATTGGATGGCTTAGTCCTTTGTTTGTTTGATTGGATTGGCTTGAGTTAGTGGTTGGTGGAGTTTTATCTTATTTGATTGCAGGTCCAAGACCGTTGGAGGTTGGGTTTTAGGTGGTCTGGAGGATGATTTTGAATGTGTGGAACAAGGGAGTTGGTTGTTTCAGAGATAAATCTCTGTGTAGTTGCAGGGTTGTTTGGCCCATGCAACTACAGGGAGTTGCCCCAATTGGTATAACTCACAGCCACAGCAGTCTTGGAGGACATGGGAAGTAGCTGCAGAAAGTTTTGCAAATCAAGATAACTCACTGTGGTTGTGATGTAGTTTTTTGAGAACAACTGGATCAAATTCACTACATTTTTTTTTTGATTCTTGGTCTGATGAAATTTCAACAGGTTTTTTTTAATTAAGTTGAAATAAAAAGATTTGAAAAATAAATTCCCCATACATCTTCAAGATTTCCTAGGAGATTGAAAATGTTTTTTCAGAGAATCATCCCTAAGCCTGGGACATAAATCTGAAGATTTCAGTCTAATAAGGCAGGAAATAATCAAAGTAATGGTTTCAAAAACACTCTCCCAAAAATAAAAATCCATGCAAGATTTCTGGGTTGAAATTTATCAAGAAGCTAGAAGGCGCCTCAACCACCAGTCAGGAAAAGCTTTCAGACCTTTCAGGATGAAATTTTCTTGCAATGGTTTCCTCCTTAATGAAAATTTCAAACAACAAGGGGTTCTTTTATCTTCTGTGATTCCATCTACTTTACCATTCTGAACCAATTTTTACATAGATATTAATTACTAAATACAATCATCATATAGCCATTCAACTCCTTCATTTGTTACCCTCATCATTAATTTAATATCATTGTTTTTCATCCTACTAAAACTTTATTTTACCAACACATTATCAGTATTTCAAAACCTCTTGTTACCTTCCTGGCCTCATTATCTCAGGTAAAATTGAATTTTTTATAAACTTTCTTGCGTAATTATTTCTGTTCAAATTGAATTTTATTTATTGACTCAATTGCCTCATTATTTCAATTCAAATTAAACTTTATATCAATTTGAATTGCAAAGTAAAGTTTTAATCAAATTTCTTGAATTCTTAGTTCAGTCTGAACAAACTATGATACTCAGAAATTTTCCCAAAGAACTCAAATCTTCTAGTCACATCATCTTGAATGTATTCAAAAATCACCCTTTTTTTTTTTACTTGAAAGAATTAAATATTATAAAATCCAATTCAATCCAATAGAATATCCTTGGTGAAAGTAGCACTTAAAAATATTCATGAATTACTAGAAAGAAGAAACACTCAGAGTTGAAAAAAAACACTGAAAATAGGAATAAAAAACACCCAGAATTGAGGGTGTGTGTTTTAGTTTTTATTTTGAAAAATTCTTAGCAAAAATTTCAAATTACATTTGAATTCAATAGTTGAAAATAAATTGTCTTTTGGATAAAATTATTATTAAATTTGAATTTTTAAACACTTCATACTACTTGCCTTAGAAGATGTGCTTTCATTGGATTGCAGGATGGTGATGAGTATTCTGAGTAGCAGGAGGAGGGAGGATGAATAGAGGGAGGAATATGATTAAATTTATGTATGTATAATTTTAAATGACATCACTGAGTGTCAGACCAGATGGAGAAAACTTGGTGGAAGAATTGTTGAGTTTGATATTTTGAGAAATCTTGGAAGAGGATTAGGATTATGAATGGTGATTAACACAAGGAGAAAATATGGGAGCATTGGTTTTCAGGCCATCAAAAGTAGATTTTATTGGTTAGGCAGTTTCTGGGAAAGTTGGAAGAGAGAGGGAGAATGTTTTAGGGGAGGAAGAAATAGAATTTAGGCCAGTGGATGAGATTAATGATGATTATGATGAGAGAGAGAGAAGAAAGAGAGTTTCCTTCCTATACTATTTTCAAAAATTCCACTCATGATCAGGTAGATTTGAGCCCCTGTTTTGGAATAAATGTGTTTTTTTATTTTTCAATGGTGTTTTTGACATGGAAGATTTGGGTTTAAAACTCCCCTTAAAAATTTAAAATCTGCTAAACCCAATAAACCCTATTGTTTTTGTAGATAATTTTTAATTGAAATGATCCCTGATATTTAAATTGAGTTTTTACACTAATTTTATTAAGTGTTTTTGATTTATTTATTTATTTTCTATTTTTGGAAAAAAAATGTATTTACATCCCATCAGAAATATCAAATTTTATTCCAAAAAAACAGATCTTCATAAGTTTTGTTATGATTGATGTGCTTGATCAATTTATTTCTCAAATATGAAAAAGGATTTGGAATCCTCTCCAAGAATAGATACACCTCAATTTTTTTATGTTTTTTTTATGCTTGGTACAGTGGTATTTACATCCCAACAGAAATACCTTTTTTTTTTTGAAAATGACCTAAATTTTACATCATTTTCCAAATTTTTCTAATATTGGAGAGGTTTTTTTGTTAAAATATGATCTCAAATTTGTATTCCTTGCAAGAAAAATATATCTATTGAATTTTTTGTTTCATTTTATATTGAATCAATTAATGTCCATATTTTGATTCTCCAAGCCATTCTACCCCCAGAAGACCCCACAGGGGGTCTAGGGGCCTGTTTTAGCCCCCAAAGGCCTCCATTGATGTTCAAAGGCCTCCATGAGGATAAAATATTCTCAGAAGGTATTTTTTCCCACCCCAGTGTCACATGGTGGTTTGTGACACCATCAAACCTGCAAATGGACTTCTTTTTCACCCAGTCTCATATCCTTTTGGTTAGTCTTTGAATGTTTATTTGTTGCAGGATCCTGAGTTATGAAACCCAGGAAGTCCTTGAACCTTGAAGTATTTGAATATATCCTCAAAAGAAATGTTTTCCCAACTAATTCAGTCATTTAAAAATTGAAAAGGAGTTCCAAACCTCAATTTTCTAAATTCATTTCTTTTTTCAATTTTCAAAAATTTTGGAAGTTTGCACACCTTCCTCAAAAAAAGGCATCAATTCAGTCATTCTGAAGGCCCCAATTTAGCCTGGGAAAAACAAAACCTATCAATACACATAGATAAAAACTCAATGTTTGCAGCAACCTCTCAGTATCTATGCTGAAAATGAAAATTCTGAAACCAAATTGAAATAAAACTAAGCTTGAAGTTATTTTCAATCTAAAATCATCTCCAAATAATTTGTACCACTTTGATTAAACACCAATTTAATTAATTTTTAATGGTAAAATTTTCCTTTTGATTTGAATCAATTGATATGGCCTTTGTACTTAATCCTTCTGAAAGGATTTTAAATCTTGATTCAATCAATTATTTTTTTTTCTCTTCTAAAAAACTAGTCTTAAAACTTGTTTTTACCTTTCAATTCTTCATCTTCAGGATAGATTTGATCTTTTCAACATTTGAGTGAAATTGATTTGAATCATTGATTTCAAGTCTTACTTACCAATGCATCTTCAATTTTGGTTAAGGCTTTCAGGAAGTTTAAAATTTGATCTCAATCTCAAGGATTCTAGATAGGATGATAGTACGTGCAGGATATAATTGTCACACGGTGGTATGTGAAACCATAACAGCTGCAAAGTGAACTGGCCTTTCAGCCGGTTTCATAGCCTTTTGGTTTGGCCTTTCCTCTCAGCTGGTTTTCAGTTTTGCAAGGTATGACAGTAAACTGGCTGGCCCTGTTGCGGGCTCAATTTGCCATCAGGACTATTTTTGCAAGGTGGCTTGCTCCTGTGAAAATTGTAAGGTCTTCCGCCTGTCAACAGCAAGACTCCCGAGTCTTGGTGGCTCCTTATGGCATTCAGAAGTGTGTCTGAATATGGCTCCACAACTGCAAAGTGGGTTAGTGCCACCAGCCATACACACTTTGGGACAAAGTTCCCTTAAACCCGGGGTTACTGTCACACAGTGGTATGTGAAACCATAACAACTGCAAAGTGAACTGGCCTTTCAGCCAGTTTCATAGACTTTTGGTTAGGCCTTGCCTCTCAGTTGGTTTGCAGTTGTGCAAGGTATGACAATAATTTCAAAAGACAAATGGGTAAAAACAATCTTGAAAGAAATTTTGGAATTTGTGTCTTCAGATGTTTATTCCCAATACTTGATTTTAATTTTAAAGTATTTGAGCTTAATGTATAATATTTATTATCCATTGATTGTTTTGAATTATACTTTAATAAAAATATTGTGAATTACTGGTGACCTATCCTGAAATCTTAATTTAATATATGTCAAATTATTCTAACTTCTCACTTGTTCCTGAACTCAGAACTCAGCTTTAATAATTTGTTTTTTCTGTGGATTATTTCAATAGATCTAATGTCTCTTTTCAAACCAACTATCCATATCTAATTTATGTTTCCGTGGAACTTTCTTTTTCTATTGTTTCTTTTATCATAATATAATCTCTTCATATTCACTGGAATCCTAATATTTGCATATTTATAATCTCTGTCATGTCTTCTGTAATTTATTTTCATCCATTTCTAATATCCTCTGTAGTTATCCCACACTAGTGAATCTTCTAACTGCCTTATTTTCTTCCTTAGACTTTTGTCTTTTTCCATTGTGATTTCTGGGTATTTCCATCAACTTTTTATCCTTATTAGATTCTTAAATTTATTATCAAAACTCTTTCTCCTCTTCCCCTTCATCAATTTGGAATTCAACCCTGTTTTATTTGAACCAGAAATACTCATTACAAATATCATTCAAACCCCGAAAATCATCAACCCAAGCTTGAGAAAGTTATAAAAATGAAATTTTTCTTACTAATTTAATGTTTCTGAGGTGGGTTGGCAATGTTTTGAAGATGTATTTTGGGGTTCTCTTTTTTTCAAATCCATCTTTGATTTCAGTCAATAGTTTTTTTTAGTTATGATTAATTCAACTGGATTTCACAAAGCAACCCTCCCCTGTTGGAATGACTACATCCTTATGCTCCCTTTCCACACTTTTTTCTCTTCTAATTCCCATCATTTTTCATGCCATTACATACTTTTATTTATTTATTTATTTATTTCTATTCATGGTTTGAATTTATCTTGCTTTCTTTTCTGCCAAATTTTGGTCTAACTATTACTACTCAGTTGTATTTGCATTCAGAGACCATCAACTCAAGCATCAAATTATGATCCCCACCTTGAATACTTCTCAAGCTAAACCACACAGAAGACAACAAATCAGACTCAGTGAAATCAGAATTTCATCTCATAGACCAATAGACCACCAGATACTCTATAAAGAATCTCAACAACCAAATCCCCAAACACCCCAAAAATTCTTCCAGTCCTTGGTGTACCAATGGTTCTTGTACCCATTCCTACTTGAACCTTGTTCTCATATTGATTCCCCAATCAACTTTTCAGCACACTCAAATTCTTCAATCTGTTATAAATTGGATGAATTCTAATTTAAAGAAGAATTTGTTGGTAATAAAAACAATAAATCAACTCTCCCAGACTGAAACTCCTTCCACTTATACAATCAGTTTTTTTTATTTTTTTATTCTGTCATTGCTTCAGTTTTATCAATTCTGTTGTTCCTAATTTTTTTTGATTGGTCTAGCTCTGGTGTCATGAAATTTACTATTTATCACTCCCCCCCCCCCACACACACACAGCTTCCTCAAAAATCAAAATTTTGATGAGTACAAGCAAAAGGTATTAGAATGTGTTTCTTCTTCTTCTTCTTCTTTTTTTTCGGGGGGGGGGACGGGGGATGGGATAGGTTTTTAATCTAGGTGACTACATTAATGGAGCATATTTTCAAGCTCAAGTAATTCCAGGCAAGGGATGGCTAGCAAAGTAGAGTGAGTAGTGAGTGAGTTCTGATGGATTTTAAAGCTCAACCAATTGGTGGTGGAGTCTGAGACGTTGATGCGTTCGTTGTCTTGCGAGCTAGACGGAGCCAGATGTGGTAGGGGGGGGGGAACTCTATGACCCACCTGGCATACTCAGTCTCTGGATCTCGAGTCATCGCCTATGTATTTTCCTTATACACCTCTATACATCAATACATACATACATCGCCGTAAACTGGGTTGTCGCACGCGCTAGGTTCGGTAACTCTGGCCCTGCCCGGGTCTAGAATATGTCAAGTACTCGTTTCATTATTTCACGTCTGGGCGGGGTGTGGGAAGTATGGACTTATGAGTCGTGCTTGACCATCTTCCAGCGGGGGTTTGGCTCCCGATTTCGATAAGTCTGTGCCACTCCAGCAGCAGTTCGAGGCCGGAAGTTGGACTGGACACCGATTCGTCTAACTGAAATCGATAGTGACCGAGATGAGTAGTGGTGGGAGTAGTACGACGACGACGAGGACGAGGACGACGAGGACAGGGACACCACCATCGGGGGATCATGACCAGGAACTGGTAGCAGCTACTCATCGAGTCGTTCAGGATGAGAAGACGAAGGATCTGATGAGGAGCGAGACGAACCATGATGGAGGCTCAGCGAATCGGAAGACGGCATCACCAGCGATCGAACTTATCAACACGAGAACGGCTGATCAGCCATCATCGAGTAATGGTAAGAAGAAACGATCACCGAATTGGTTACCCCAGGAGGAGGAACAACTGGCCAGCTCATGGCTCAAGGCTAGTGAACGAGCCGACTTTACCACCAACCAAACCAGCGAGTCGTTCTACAAGGCCGTCGAACTCGACTTCAATCGACACAGTAAACTACACTATCGAGACTACGATCAGATTAGGATAAGGTCACTAGATTTCAATCCCTATCAATCATCCTCCATCATCAGAGTTTCAAAGGATACTGACTCAAAAAACGAGTTTCTGATCGTTATCATTAGGTGGGCTGCTCTCAACACTTCGACCTTGAAGTTCTCGGCGATCTACAATGCCATCGAGAAGTCACCCCCACCTAATACCACCCCTTATGATTGGATGATCGGCGCTAGAAAGATTTACTTGGAACAAACCAAGGGTCATGCATTCAAGGATGAACTAGCCTGGCAAAAGCTAAGATACGCTCCCAAGTGGCAACAAGATAACAAGAAACTCAACATTCATCAATACGTCCTCACCTCCGATCTCAACCTCCCCGACCTCCCAGCCCAACCATCAGTTCGAGCAGCCGATCAACACCCCCCTCTAGCAGATTCGCCATCCCAGATCATCCACCACATCCTCCAACAGCAACCCCAAACGAGAGCCGATCGACCGCCAGGAGGCTCCAGTACATCCAGTCTCGAACACTCCCCCGGCTCGAATCGATCGATCGCTGGGGACATCGAAGGCGATCGAAGCTCCAAGCGATTCAAATTCGATCCAGAGTTGAAGTTCTTATTCTCACAAACCGAACAAGACCATCACCAGGACCGAGCGACCAGCATCCCTGTTATCACGTCCGGTCGTCCGATCGATTCGAGCCGTCACGACTCGACGGTCGAGGCACCAGAGCAAGAAGTTTCCCAACCATCTCGAGTCCATCACTTTACTCTTCCCCAACCTTACCATCCGGTTTCACAAGAACTCGATCCGAGCGTCAATCGACTGGCCCGAGAGAATTTGGAACTAGATCGGGATCTCAAACGGTCACAGATCGAAATGAACGATCTCAAACTAGTCATGCAATCCGAGGCTGAGTGCCCGGATCCAGAGAGTATCACTCTTTTGAGGTTGATGAAATCTAGACTGAAGAAACGATTACTTGCCGAACAATGATAATCTGGATTCTGTCGGGAGGGGGGAGCAAAAGCAAAAGCACCATCGATTGACGTTATTCATCTGTTGCCCCTCACTCCTGCTGTTCGTGAGGCTCTCTATGATGTAAAAACTTTGACCAACATGAATTCCCAGCGAGGCAGTCGAAACTGCGACTAGAAAGTTTCACCGCCTCTTGTCTATATATATCCTGCTTGATTTGGTCTCTGATATCCCCTTTCGATTTCCTCGTGATGATCCCTACCTTAAGCAACATCCACTAGTTTTTAAAACCTACTCACCATAATCATGACGATAAAAAAGAAAAATTGTCGGTTCTGACACTCCCAAAAAAAAAAAAAAAAAAAAAAAAAAAAAAACATGGGGCTCTCCGAGGAAACTCGACACATCAAGCGCATCAGAGAAATAATGCCCTCGGAGTGATTTCCAATGATGAAATCTGATCGCATGCCGCTCTTTGGTTTTATGACTCAGGATCCAACGATCTGGGCTGGTGGGCTGGTTTGAAGTGATGGTTGATAAACTCGAGGTGAGAGTCACGGAAGGTTTGGTACCTGGGATACTCTGGGACCTGATCCTAATCGCACCATGATCCGAGCCAGAAGAAGAAGGACAAGAACAAAGGAGGACGATCGAGGGATCTCGGTGGCCGGACGCTCGGGTTCGAATGATGATCCGATGCCTCATGAGAGAGAAAGAGATGGATTCTTGGGCATATGTCATACATACATATCTTGATCGAGATGATCAAATGGATCGATCGAATCTCAGGCCTAGCTGTATAGTATCGAGCACCACAGACCGCCCAGCGACCTGACCCCTTAACCTGATCAAATCATCCAGTGCGTATGGAATTCGATCAGGGGTGTTGTTAAAAGGCCCTAATACATACATACATACATAATAAGAAGTAAGTATCGAACGATTTATCAAGATGTTAGAGATTTGATGACGATGAGACCCCATGGTAAAGTTAATCATCGAGATCTGGTGGTCGGGTGATTGATGGACTAGGTTCGCCCTATGATCATCCTCAAGATAAAGATTGATGATTTCCTTTTTGAAGGTAGGGGATGATCCTAGGTGTCAGGTTTCTAACTAACTCGAGTTTTAAGTCAGAGTCGAGATTGATTGACTGGGGAGATCTTGGAAGGATGTCTGTCTCTTGCAGAGCCAGCTTGACTCGATGAGGTGCGAGTGCGAGCAAGCATCCTACTGCCCACCCACCCATTCATGACTGGTCCATGAAGTTGGGAACCAATCGTAAATACATACATGTTTTACGTTCAAATGGATTCCATCATCATTCAGGTCATCAAATTATGAACAGTGGTTAGACAGAAGTCTTGGGACTGCTTTTTTAAAAAGGTGGCCACACCTGGGTATGTAAATATTTATTGATGTATTATGTACTTCAAACAACGTATGTACATACATATTTACATAGATGAAGCCCACAGGAAGCGTGATGGTTTGTGTTGGTCACTCCATCATCAATCCCCCTCTCCAGTTGATGATGGTCAAGAACCCCACCATCTTGCAGGTTTCTCAACTACCATCCAATTTTTTGACAATAGAAAAAAAAAATAAAAAGGAACAACGTTGGTAAGTGATTTATTTACAATTTGATCTGCTGATTCCAATGGTTTTTTTTTTTTTTCTTCTTGTTTGTTTGTTTGGAATTCAGGTTTTTTTTCTAACTACCATTCCATCTCACACGTCCAACCAACTGGACAGTCAATCAACCAAATCCTTCAAAAAAAAAAACAAAAATCTGGCTGATTCAATCAAATCATAGAGTCATTCAAAGGTGCTGGTACTCAAGCCAAGAAAAAAATTTTTCATCCTCAAATGCTTCAAAGGCATCAGTCCTCTTCCAAAGTAAAATTAGATAGATCATATGAATACTTTTGAATTAAAGATGCTGTCTGAGCAGTTCTCATGAATTGAAAAGGTCCTAAGTCACCCATTTGATTGGAATTAGATCCAACCATCAAATAATCAACAGTAATCAATTTATTGATTTGTAAAAATTGATCAAAAGGGTGTATCAAAGTTAGCAAACCTACCATTTTCTTAATGGCAGTTTTCAGCAAATCAACCCAATTTGAAACACACCATTAGAAATAAAATAAAAACCCACTGATTTCAAATTGGGCATGTCCAAGTTACCCAACAATAAGTGGGTTTTTTTTTTCAAAATTTAGTATATAAAGGTACCTCTCTTTCTTCTCTCTCTCTCTCTCCTTTCTATTTTCTCAGTTCATCCTAGCAGCTTGCTCAATCTCTCTCCTTTTGCTTAATCTCTCTCCCTCCTCTTGCTAAATCTCTCTCTCCCACCTCACTCAATCTCTCTCCTACCCTGCTCAATCTCTCTCCTACCTTGCCCAATCTCTCTCTTGCATCTCTCTCTCTCTCTCTGATCTTGCTTCCTCTCTCTTTTCCTCCTCTTGCTTTCTCTCTCTCTGGTTTCACATGCTTGCTCTTGACCTGTTTGACAGTAATTAATTTGAAACTTGTGCAATTGCAATAACTTCATTTCCTCCTTATAGGCCTTTCCAGAGATTGAATTCCAACAGTTTAATGGTGTTGGATGATTGATTGTTTTATTTGCAACAATTGAACATGTAGAATATCCTGTTTGCCATTTGGATTTGGATTTGGGTTTGGGTCACTACTCAATTGCTACCTGACATTTTTTGGTCTATTCCATGTTCAGCATCTGTTATCATGGATTGGTGTTGACCATCTCCCTTGGTTCTGGGCTGATTCTGGGCAACACAATTTTTGTCCCTCATTACTCTCTCTCCAGTAAGCTCATCAAAGCAATTCTCATGATCCTTATAACAGGTTGATTTTTGATTTGATCAACAGCTTCCATCAATTCATGCATTCCAACCTGGTTTTGCTGACCATGATCAGCAGGGGGGCCAATTTGGTTGTAAGTTCAATTGCCTTCTCTCATTGGAATATTGTTCACATACCCATCCCAATGATTCTGGTCACTCTCAGGGGGAGAAGTTTGAGCTTGAAAATCATCAACCTTGAGGCTTTCCACTTGGGGCCCATCTCAAAGGGGACAATTGCATGGGATCTCCAAGGCTTGATGTGGGGAGGATGGGTGTTCTCTTGGTTTCTCTTGCCTTGGGCTTACAACTTGGTTGGTATGGTTTATCAAGCTTGTCTGGGCACACTCCAAAGTTCTGCTTGGCGCAGTGCCCAGCGCGCTTGATTTGCGCACTTGGCTGGGCTGCGTATCTTGGCACATAGCCAAGTTCCACTTGGCCAAGGCCAAGTTGTTGGCACCCCCCCTCCACCTCAATCCTCTCCACCCATCACATCCAACTCCATTGCATCATCCCACCCACCTTGTCCCCCTTCTCCACTTGCTCATCCAACTTACATCCTTCCCTCCTTGTTTGAATTTTTCCAAGTTTTCTCCATCTGAACCATGGTCAGTACCAATATTTATTTCTTTTTTATTTTTATTTTTATTTTTATTTTTATTTTTATTTTTATTTTTATTTTTATTTTTATTTTTATTTTTATTTTTATTTTTATTTTTATTTTTATTTTTATTTTTATTTTTATTTTTATTTTTATTCTTATTTTTATTTTTATTTTTATTTTTATTTTTATTTTTATTTTTATTTTTATTTTTATTTTTATTTTTATTTTTATTTTTATTTTTATTTTTATTTTTATTTTTTATTTTTATTTTTATTTTTATTTTTATTTTTATTTTTATTTTTATTTTTATTTTTTTTTTGATTTGATAAGACACTAATTTGTTTGTGTCTTTTTAAAAATACAGGCCAATTCTTCAGGCATGATTGCAGGACCTTCAGCACCTTCCAAAGAAGATGCAACCAACTTGGATGAACTCATCAATATCCAAGCAAACAAGGAACAAGCCCAGGAGCTTATCAAAGAACTCCACAATCTGAACCAAAAAACCGCCCAACAAAAGGCAGTCATGAAAGCAAAATTGAGCATCCTCAAAAACCGCAAGCATCAAAACACCCAACTAACTTGCAAGGAGTTCCAACCAAAGGCAATCATCAAGCCAGAAGTTTGTGAGTTGATCTGGAATAACATCTTATCAAATGGGATGAAGGTAAGCAATGCCATGAAGACCTTCAACGTGTCCCAACATCAAATCTAACACATCAAGAAAGAAGACCCAAACATGATCAAGATCAATAAAAAGTGGCCTGGAAAGTTTACTGAAGACATGAAAATATCAGTCCTCATGCAAATCAACCAGCAATCTACCACCACCCTGCCCAAACTATCCAAATTCATCAAGGACAAATTTGAAATAAGTGTTTCCACTCAGGCAATTAGTAACCTGATCCATGATATGGACATATCATGGAAGCAGGTTACTAATATCTGTTGTGAAATTCAGAAGAGGAATTTGCCTTTAATGGTTCCCAAGTTTTCAAGTTATTGATCCCTTGCCTCTGTATACCCTGAGTGCAACTGTTCACCCTTTGACTGAGAGATAGAGAGATGAGAGTAAAGATCCTTCCAAAACCTATGATGATCCAATGATATATGATATCCTCCACCTCCTCCATCCGGGTTGAGGGTGCGGTTTAAGTAGCCTTCCCCTCAACCCTAACCTAGGTACAACTGCAAGCAAACAAGAATAATGAAATACAACCCCTAAGTACAGAACCCTAGCCCAACTCTATCCTTCCAACCCCATCCCATACCCCATATCCATCTGTATTGCCCGCCTGCCATTACGTCCACCCTCTTCATCCTTCTCATGACGCCGCCCTTGCGCCGCGCCCAACTTGGCGCCACCCGCGCATGTCCGCATCCGCCCAACACGCAGTTCTAGATATCCAAGATACATCCGCGTCTCCAGATGCTGAGCCCAATTTGACTGCTTCTGAGCATGCAGCACGGCTTACTACGGCAAAGCCGCACCCATTTCTGAGCGGACTGCCTCTGCCAAGCCCATGGCTACTGCTGAGCGTGCAGAGCGCAGCTAATTCCAACTCGCGTCTATAAAAGACCACCACACCGTGCCTCCTGGAATGAACCCAAACTCATCAAGAAACAGGCAAATTTTGTCAATTGCCAAGGATTGGACCTGGGTAAAAATTTGGTTTTTGTTGATGAGGCCCGCTTTGACCTCCATTCAGGCTGAATCTTTGGTTATTCTCCCTCTGGTAAGTCATTTCCTTTTTTTTTAATCAAGTTGTATCATTTCATTTCATTTTTTTTTTGATTGTTTTTTTTAATTGTTTTAATTTTTTTTTTCAATTTACTTATGATTTCATTTTATTTTTCATGCAAGGTGAACCTGCAGTATTGAGCCTTGTGCCTAAGGCCAATCAAGTCACCCTTATAGGGGCCTTATCAATTGACATATTTGTGTATCATGAACTCCTGAATGCCAATAGCACTAAGACCAAAGGAATAGGAGCAGATAAATTCTTCCTATTCCTTGGAAGTCTTAGTGCCCAAATTCCACCCAAATCAATTGTCATCATGGATAACACCCAAATTCATCAATGTCAGCAATTTGAAAAGTTTTGCAAAATGATCCTAAATTCAAAATTTATTCAAATTGAGTTCCTCCCTCCTTAATCCCCTTTCTTAAATCCCATCAAATATTCCTTCCATTTGATTAAATCTTTTGTCCAATCAAAACAGCCGCCAAATTTTTCCATGCTCATCACTCAAATTGAGCAAAAAATCAAGGAGGAAATTACTCCATCAAAATCCCAAAACTTCTTCTTACATTGTCAGCAACTTTATCATCCATGTGCTAACTTTCAAGAAATTTTTGGGAAAGTTTTTTCCAAACCCAATTGATTTATTTTTTATTTTTTAAATTTTTATCATTATTTTTATCATTATTTATTTCATTATTTTTTCTGCTATTTTTTCCATTATTTGTATCAAAGTTTATAGTTACATAAATCTTAAAAAAAAAAGAAATTAATTTTTTTTTACCTGTTACAACTGTGAGGTTTTGAGGCATGGCCAATTGGCTTGGGTGTGGCCCAGCCAAACTTTGGCCTGTACCATCTGAACTTGGGGAGGTGCCAAGTCCCGCTTGGGTAAGTGCCACCTGGGCTTTAGGGGGTGCCAAGCGTGCTCTATTTTTGGCTAATTTGGGGGGGGGGTGCCCAGATGAGCTTGATAGAACATACGTATGTTGAACCAAAGCATGTTGAAGTTCATCAGGCTCCCTCAAGCCAAGAGTTTTCATGACTTTGGTTTTGGCCTTGTGAGGCTTGATGATGGTTGGAGATTGATGGGATGTAATTGGATGAGGGTCTCAAAAGGATGAACTGATTGAAATATTTGAAAAAAATCTTGATCTGGAAGATTGTGGTTCCGAATCAATGACAATGATAGACCTGATTTGAATGGGAACCAATATTGTTGTCTGGATTGCCTTTGAGCTGGATTGGTGCCATCAATGGTGAAGATGCATAAATGGCCAATTCCATGTTTGAAACCCGCCATTAAAATGGGGTGAAAACATGGTGGTTTTCAATAGCAGGTTTGCTAACTGTGATACACCCTAATATGGTCTGTTTGTTTTTATAGTTTATTTTTTCATCCTCCTTCAAGAAATAATCAATAAGAACAAATATTGATGGATTTTTTTTTTTTTTGGAGCTGGCAGGTTTTTAAAGTATTTTTTCATAATTTAATCTTTCTCTTCATTAATTTCAAAACAATTTTGTTTTGAAATTTCCACTTGTGTTTTAAGTAAATAAAATATGCTAAAAAATCTCAACATACACATTCAAGTAACTAAATTTTTTTTATTGCTTTCAGATTTAGCTCAAAACATGTACTTTGAAGGATGTAGATTCCAAACAGCATGAAAGTAAACCTCTAGATCCAACCAAAACTAGTTATCATCATAGGATTTAATCATTGATGACCTTCAGTGACTCAAATAAAGTTATGCAATCCTCAAACTTCTAACCTTTGGAGATAAATGATTAGCTTGCTTGAAGAAATAGTTTCTTCAAAATAGGAAATACTGTATTTGGATTCTATCTATCAACTGAAAAAATTCATTTGACAAAATTTGAATCACAAATAAAGGCCTCCATCTATATTAGTAACAATCGTACAAAAGAACCTGTCTTTCCATAAATTTTTGAAATCAATCAATCTTTCATACTCTCTAATATAGATTTTTCTACTGGTTCTGATTGTGAGAGAGAT